>JAASFW010000370.1:0-21148 GCA_023334005.1 Globisporangium orthogonon | reverse complement strand
CGCTCGCTGCGCCGCACGGCGCCGCTGCTCGGCCGCGCGTCTGCGCGCTCGCTGGGCGCTAAGGGCCACAGCTGCCGCTCGGCTCCCGCGGCTGTGTGGCTGCAGACGCCGCGCGCTCTCTTCTCGGCGCTCCAGTCCCCACTGTCATCGCCATCGTCATCGCATGAGTCGCCTGGTGCGTCTGCAACGCGTGTGCACGTGGAATAAGTATACATCTGGCTGGAGTGCCAACGCGCTGACGTGGTTCCTGCTACACTGTATCTGCCAGAGACGCTCCAGGGCGTGAGCTGGCCCACAGAGCTCGCGAAGAGCGTACACAAGCGCATGAAGTCGTTCCCGCGCAACTACGAGGCCAAGGCGCTGGCGGTCGAGGCGGGGTTGAACGCGGCTGAGTGGCCCGTGGCCGCCACGGCGTTCCGCAAGGCGTTCCTCAAGAACCCCGAGCGGTTCTTTGCGGACCAGCGTGAGCTGCTGCACTTCGCACGGGACCTGGACGCCCACGCGCAGAAGCGCGGCGCGTCCTTCCTCTTCTACCCGTACTTCCTCGACTTCGCCAAGGCTGCCAACTACGTGCCGACGATCGACAGCGACTCGATGTTCACGCTGCAGCAGCTCACGGACCTGCGGCTCCCGCATGAGCTCTACCCGCTCGCGGCGGCCATGAAGCGCAAGGTGATCTACCACGAAGGACCGACGAACTCGGGCAAGACTCACCAGGCGCTCGAACGGCTCAAGCAGGCAGGAGACGACGGCGGCCTCTACTGCGGCCCGTTGCGGCTGCTCGCACTCGAGATCTACGAACGCATGAACATGGATGGCTTGTACACGTCGCTCGTGACAGGGCAGGAAAAGAAGATCGTGCCCCACTCAACGCACGTGTCGTGTACGGTCGAGATGGCGAACATCAACCGCCGCTGGGACGTCGCCGTGATCGACGAGATCCAGCTCATCGGCGACCCGCAGCGCGGCTGGGCCTGGACGCGCGCATTCTTCGGGCTCCAGGCGAACGAGATCCACGTGTGCGGCTCAAGCGAGGCGGTGCACCTCGTCCAAAAGTTTTGCGCAGCGGCGGGCGACGAGTTTGAGCTGCGCTCGTACGAGCGCCGGTCGCCGCTCGAGATCGACGAAGAGCACCTCCGGTCATACCGCCACGTGCGGCCCGGCGACTGCGTCGTGGCGTTCTCGCGGCGCGAGATCTTCCAGATCAAGCGCGAGATCGAGGTGCAGACGGGCGAGAAGTGCTGCATCATCTACGGCCAGCTGCCGCCGGAGACGCGCTCGCAGCAGGCTCGGCTCTTCAACGCGCGCGACAATGAGTATAACATCCTCGTGGCGTCGGACGCCGTCGGCATGGGACTGAACCTCAACATCGCGCGCGTGGTGTTCTCTTCGGTGAAGAAGTTCTCGGGCAGCGGCGGCGGCATGAGCGACATCACGCCGTCGCTTGCCAAGCAGATCGCCGGGCGCGCTGGCCGATACGGCAGCGCGTATGCGTCGGGTGTCGCGACGTGTCTCCAGGAGGAGGACCTCAAGTACCTGAAGGAGTCGTACGAGCAGCCACCGACGCCGCTCAAGTCCGCCGGGCTCTTCCCATCGTCCGACCAGATGGAAGAGTTCGCGAAACAGATGCCGGGCATCACGGATCTCGGAGATCTCATCGACAAGTACGTGCTACTCGCGCGGCTGGACGGCGACTACTTCCTCTGCAACCACGCCGACATGAAGGATGCGGCAGCGCTGCTGCGCGACATCGAGCTCAAGCTCAAGGACCGATTCACGTTCTGTATGGCGCCTGTGAACTTGCGCAACCCGCTCGCGCGTCGGGTGTTTATCGACTATGCCACGGCGCACGCACTCGACCAGAGCGTGCAGCTGGACATCTACCTGCCCAAGTACGCGCCACAGACCGCCGAGTCGCTGCGGGACGTCGAGATTAAGGCGCAGATTATCGACCTGTACCTGTGGCTTTCGTTCCGCTTCGAGACGACGTTCGTCGAGAGAGAGCTGGCGCTCGAGCGGAAAGCGCGCGTGCTTGAGCTCGTGGAGCAGGGACTGCTCAACACGACGTACAATCGCGAGCAGAAGAAGACCCATCGCCGTACCTTCACCGCCAACAGCAGTGGGCACGGCGGATGGCGAGATGGTAACGGCTCGCAGCGGTATACTGGTCGCTCGCAGGCTTCTGGCGGCGATGGCAGCACTCCACCTCAGTACCGTCGCCCCGTTCTGCAGCACCAGCAGCGACGACGAACTCCGAGCAAGAAGCAGGGCGTGGACAGCCTGTCCGACCTCGAGGAGTCTGTGAGGGAGCAGCAGGAGGCCGACAGGGAGGACAAGCCGTACGAGAGCGTGGAGGCTCTGGCGGCTCGCATCCAGAGTCAATGGCGGAAGCTGAACCAGAGAGGAGAGTGAACCACACGATAGAGAGAGGGGCTCGCTGCGAGAGAGAAGATCGGGGCGGTGCCTCCGTTTGCATCGAAGAACAAAAATTGCTTATACTTGCCACTTGGTACGTCGTTGGTTGACGTCAAAGCGGTTGACGGTGAACTTGATCTACTGGGAGTACTGAGTTGCTCGGCAATGGTGTATGAAGTTCCACCAACAATCTGAACTGGTGAAACCGGAACACTACGTTCGACTCGGATCGATGTTGGCGGCGTTGCTGCCGGCGCTCTCGCCACCCGCGTGCTCCAGCTCTTCAGACGAGTCTAAAGTCACTTGAGATTCTGCCATGAGGGCAGGTCAGTTCGACCACCATGTCGTGTCGAGCTCCGAGTTTCTAACGAGTTCCTTTGCGCTAGTGTTACTCTTCAAACTACCCGCTCCTGAGAACATGTTACTTCAGCGAGCTTCTTCGCTTTCTTCACTACCCGATCTGCAGTTTAATCTTGAGCTGCGACACAGATGCAGTGGGCAGCGCCGCGCTCAGGAGCCGCCGAGGGCCGCGTGCTCGCCGATCGCCGCACCGTCGCGTACGCGGGGCGCGCGCAGCACGCGGGCGACGCACTTCGCGTGCGCGCGACGCGACCCGTGGGCTCCTGCCTTGCAAACTCCACCAAGTCCATCGCGGCGCTGCAGCTCTTCTACTACGAGACGCTCATAGTGTCCACCTGCGACGACATTGACGACGACGACGGCACTGCTGCTGCTGCTGACGTCAGCGCAATAGCTGCTGCTGCTGCTGCTGCTGCCAGCGGCGATGTGGGCGACGTGGCCGCGCGCTCGGAGCTGGAGCTGCTGCTGGCGCGCGCGGACGCGGCGGCGTTGAATCTGCGGCGCAGTGTGGGCCGTGCAATGACGCCGGCGCGTCACCCGTACGCCGCTGCGGACGGTGGCGGGAGGCTGTCGTGGCGCGAGCGCGCACGCCGGATCGTGCGCGCGAACGTGCGCGCCGCCGAACCGTTGGCGGAGCGCGAGAGTGACGAGCAGCAGGAAGATGATGAGCACGAAGAAGGAGATGAAGAGCGCATGGAGCTGGACGGTGACGTACCGCCGGCAGCCACAGCAGCAGTAAGCAACGGCAACAACAGTAACACCATGATCAGCAGTAATGGGGATGCGACGGCCCGCGGGCTCGCGATCCACCAGATCCTCGCGAGTGCGTCGGACGTGACGGCACCTAACGGCCACGCGGCGCCTGGTACCGGCGCAGCCTCGGGGCAACGCCCGTCTCGCCTGCTCAGTATCAGTAGTAATAATCCAAGCAGCAGGAGCAGTGCGAGCAGCAGGATGCACTACGCGTTCACGCTGAGCTCACGCACGCTGCAGCAGATCCGGTCGCGCCACGAGCGGCGGCGGCTGCGGCGCCAGCAGGAACGCAAGCGCTTCGACCATCGCGTCGCTGTCGGCTTCATGCTGGCGGCCAAGCAGCGGCCGCAGAGCAGATCTGCCACCTACAGCAGTAGCAGCAGTGCTACCACTACCATTGCCACTGCTGTTACTGCTACTATCGGTACCTTGAGCGGCAAGAGCAACTGCATCGACCCGCTGCTTCGCAAGTCGTTGCGCGAGCCCGGCGGCTACGAGGACCTCGGGAAGGACGCGTTCTCGCTCGCGTACAGCGGGAAGACCGGGCGCGTGACATCGAACGGGCGCGTGTTCCTGCAGTGCGAGAAATTCGGCGCGGGTGACGTCGTCGGCTGCGGTGTGCTCCTGGACACCAAAACGTTCTTCTTCACGCTCAACGGAAAGCTTCTCGGTATGCTCGCGGCGACGGACGTGCACCACTTCGATGCCCTTGTCGACGACTTGGCGGGCGAGAGTGATGGCCATCTCGTACTGACTGACGGCATGAGGAGCGACGACGACGACGACGACGACGACGACGACGACGACGACGACGACGACGACGACGACGACGACAGTGAGGCGGATGGCAGTGCGGATGACGATGAGGACGACGTAGGGTTCCTCCTAACTGACGGCGCGGAGTCGGAGGAGGAAGACGAGGAGTCGATAGGGAGGAGGAGCTCGACTACGCTCTTTGAAGACGCCCTGTACCCGGCGCTGAGTCTGCACGGAGCGGGCGAGTGCGCGAGTGCCACCTTCGCCGCCACCAACTTCCAGTTCGACCTCGCGGGCTTCGCACGGCAGGTCCAGAAAGAGCGGCAGCAGGCGCTGCTGCTGCACGAGATTGCGGACGAGCACGATGAACTAGCGACTGACCGCGCGATCGACGCGCTCGTGGGGGACTACTTCTTGCACTACGGCTACCGCGACGCGCTCGAAGCGTTCCAGCGGCGCGCCACCTTCCGTGGTGATAATGGTGGTGGTGGCGGTGATGTGCGCATGTTGGACGACAGTGTCGTGGATGACTCGGAAAATACCGAGAGCAGCAGCGCGCTTGACGCGCTGCCAGCTCCCGCACAGACTCTGCTCGCCCTGCGCCACGCAGTGCGCCGGCACATCTACGCGTACGAGACGCAGATAGCACTGGAGAAAGCACGTGCTGCGCTCGGCAGTGCGCTCTTCTTGGCGGAGCAGTCGGATGAAAGCACGACGAGAGAGAAGAGAGTGCTCTTCTACGCGCGCGTGCTCTGTGTGCTCGACACACTGCTGCGGCAGCCGCAACACTGCGAGAAACCTCCTACTGTTGCCATCAATGGAGACGTGGCCACTGCAAGTGACGACGACGACGGCGACGGCGACAGCGCGTGGAACGTCGAGCACGCGATTCTGTGCGCGCAGGAGCAGTTTGCCGGCTACGCTGCCACTTCTGCGGTGACGGATGAAGAGGAGCTGAAGGCAGTGATGAGTCTGCTGCTGTACGAGCGCCGCGTGGACGTTCCAATGACGAGCGCGGCGCGCAAGTTCCTCTCGCCGACGTTCCGCGAGTACGTTGCGGACGAGCTGAACTCGCTGCTGCTGCTGCTGGCGACTCGCTCGAGCGCACACCAACATGGTGGCGACGGAGCGAAGAAAACGAACGCGAGCGCTCATCTCCCCCATCCACTAGCCAACAACAACCGTCCCATACCTTCCACGGGCTCGTCATCTTCACAATCGTGGCTGCCTTCTGCTTCCTCTGCTTCGTCCGCGCTCCAGCGTTTCCTCGTCGAGCTGAACGCTCTGCAGACGCAGTGTCTGCACAACGGTTGCCGTGTGTTTCCAGGGAACCACACCGTGTCAAGCGGGAGAGCGAGCCATCGATCGAGGCAGCGCCAGCACGGTCCTGGTCGTCGAGGGATCGATGAGGAAGACGATGATGAGCGCATGCGCGACGCGGCGTCATCCGGGTCTGACATGTCGTCGTCGTCGTCTCGAAGCGAGAACGATGACGACATGGAGGAGGAGGAAGAAGAAGAGGAGGAAGAAGAGTAAGTAGGTCAGCGGCACCAGCGGACGAGCAATGCACCACCACGCCTTCGGAGCCAAAACGCCGAGGGGAAGGGGGGAGCACGAGGTTCTCTGTTGCTGCTGCTGCTGTTCCGTTCATCAGGTTTGTTCATCACATAAATATTGAAACTTGTACTCTTGCTCGCTCTCTCTCACATATGCACCTGGCGGAAGCGATCGACCACGAAGTCGAGACAGCACGGCGGCTGCTGCATGCCTGCAAAGCTCGGGGACGACCGCTGCCTGATGCCGCTGTCGACGACACCAGCAGTTGCGGCAGTCGGCGATAGCGGACGCTTCCCGCTCGGGTCGATCTGCGCGGCCACGATCTTCACACACGAATAGCGACTGCGCACGGCGCGGATGGTCTCGGACGTGATGAAGACCACGACGAGGGAGATCATGGCCTCGACCGCCCCGCGCTCCTGCAGCGCCTGGATGACACTGCAGATCGCGTCCGCGGACGTGGCCGAGATGTCAAACACAAACACGTTGTGATACTTGAGGCTCGGAGGCAAGCCAACGGCGTCCGTGAGCTCTGCGCGTCCCATGGTCGTCGGCGACAGCATCAGGCTATCAGCGTCATAGCCGCCGCGGCTGTTGTCGATCACGTCTATGCCATCCACCCGCACGCGCGCGGACGGCTGATCTGGCTCGATGGCTCGGAACAGGTCGAGCAGCGGGGTCCCGCTCGACTCACGCCGCTCCATGGAGATCGCGCACGGCGGGTGTTCCCAGCCCACGCCGTCGGCTTTCACCAGATCGCTCAGAAACACCTCGACAGCCTTGATTGGCACGAGTGCCAGTGCCTCTTCGAGCACGAGGCGCAGTAACCGCTCGCTGCAGCGTCGGAACTCGCCGAGGCTCGTGTTCTTGTTGCGCACGCTCGTGAGCAGCAGCGCTGCCGCGCGCGACTTGACTTCGTGGATGTTGGCAGTCTTGTTTGAGCCCCCTCCGGCCCCGCCGCTGCTGGGCGACGGCAGCTTCTTGGTCTTGGGCTTGGCCGCGCGGATCTTAATCTTGAACGGCTTCGGCCGCGGCTTCTTTGGGTGCTTGGCGAGCGGGTTCTCGTCCTTCCGCGACATCACCTCGTCGCGATGCTTGTTCAGGTTGCAGATCGCGGCGCGGCTCACCTGGTACTCCTTTGCGAGCGTTGCCTGCTTCTCGCCCTGCTCGATGCGAGAGAGGATCTCACGCCGATCCATCTCGCGGAGGTACCGCGAGTTCTTGTTTGGGTTCGCAACGCGCTCGTCACTAGTGGCGCGCGCGTTCGTAGCCGCCGTGAGCAGCGTGTCCGAATCGTCAGCAGAGTCCCCCGAGGCCCCCGTGACTGCCGCGACAAATCCGTTTGGGAGGTGAATGAGGCCGTCGACGTCGCGTGGGGTGCTGGCAGCGCTGCTGCTAGCAGTCGACGAGAAGCTCTTGAGGTCGTCGAGCGAGCTGACCGAATGGCGCAGGTTTGGGGATTGCTCTCGGACGAGATCGATCACAGGTGTCGATACCGGCGCTGGGCGCTTGCCCGTATGGGAGGACCTTCGTGTCTGATACTGGTGGAAGCTGTGGTGAGGATTATGATCCTGGTTGTCGGGGGTGGTTGTGACAAAGAACGTGCTGCCGCCCACGTTCGCGGATGCAGTCGCGACAGCAAGGGGCGGTGCCAGGTGCAGCGGGGATACACTCTTGATGGGGCTGATGGACGCCGCCTCAGGTGTCCATCTCTCTGGCAGAGATGATGGAGGCAGCTGACTGCTGGTGCTGGTGCTAGTGTTGGCGCTGCGTGCGGCGGATGCTGAGAAGAGCTCGACTGGGGACAACACCATCCCGCCGCTCGCAGAGGCGGCAATACTGCTAAGGCTGCCGGACCTGGCGCGAGACGGTGGCGCCGGTGGTGGCGGCAGCACCGCTGCAGGACCAGGGGCGGTGACGCTGACGCTCGAGGTCGGGCGGCGCAGCATGCTCGAGATCCCGGGCAGTGACTGTGGACTCTCGGTCCTCGGCGCGTCCGCGCGGACGACCGGCGAGCAGATCGCCGCGTTCGTCATTGGCGCTGACGACGCCACCTGGCGGAAGAGCTGTTGCTGCTGTTGTTGCTGCTGCTGTTGCTGGAAGTGGCCGGCGTGGGGTGGCTCCGCAAAGTGGGCACCTGCGACGAGTCGGCGCGCGTTACGATAGCGCTCGTGGTGGAGACTGAGCTGCTGCTGTTGGTGCAGCTGCTGCTGCAGCGACGCGTACGACGACGACACGGCCGCCGCGTCATAGAGCTGCTGGTGGGGCTGGCGGTGATGGCTCACGGGCCGGTGGTGTAGTGGCGTCGACGTGGCGTCGAGTTTGCGGCGCTTCATGACGTCGAGCATCCCAGTGACGGCGCGTGAGTCAGTGCTCGCTCAGAGGAGCAGGAGGTCGGTCGGTCGGTCGGTCGGTTGGTTGATTAGTTGGTCGGTCGGTCGGACGAACTTGAGCTGTGCGGCGCAGGTTGCAGAGTGAGCAAGAGCGAATTGAGAGTATGGGGCGGTTGTTGACGGTAGTAGGGTGCTGGTCCTGGACGGTGCGCTTGTTTCTTTGGTGCTGGTCCTGTTTCGTTGCATTTTCGCACATTCCAAATTGATTTCAAGGGAGTGTACAATAGCAGATCCCCCTGCTAAATCGATACAGCGGATACAGACTCTACACTTGTAATTGACCCGTGAGAATTGATGCAGCAGACCTAGCGTTTTATACTATAGATGTCTGAGCGTTAGGCGCAGGAGTTATGCGAGACAGAAGTATAGTGAGAAGCCGTCACATGTCCACGGTGCAGAGAGAGGGTAAAGTCGACAGTTAAGGAATACTATTTCAGGATCATGGGGTAGGGTAGGGCGAAAAATCGAATCTTTTGGACCTGTTTTGAAAATAACCGATCTCCTCAAACAGTCGTTTCTTTTAGTTCGTTGTTAAAAATGCCAAGTTTGGAACTCGATTGAAACCTGCTACTATGCCTGTTTGTATGCACGCGCGCGAGTGCAAACGAAAGATATTGCTTGCTGAGCTTCGCAGACTCGAATGAGCAAACGATTTGGTCTAGTATTAGTACATTAGTCCGAGACGTTTTTGATCCCATATTCGCCTTCTTTTACAGAATAGCTAGGTTCGTCAAACACGATGAGGGTTTACTCTCTTTTTTCAAGCTTATATTCTGTGCTTCAAAAGCGCTCTTCTGCTCAATGCTTTGCGCTGCTCGTGAAACAAGCGCGATACAAGCGCAGTAAGACTTGCTTTTTTTGTTTCGTTCGCTTGTGTTCCATGCCTGTCAAATGGAGTAAGTGCCGAAGTCCACAACGAGTTCACACATAATGACCAGTTTGTGAAACTTTTTTTATCCTCGGTGGAAGTTGGCGCGTTGAAATGGCTCGTCTGCACACCCTGCAAGCTTACGAACATTTTTTCTTCACAGTCATATAGAACATTTGGAAACTGCTGGTTGTTTTTTGCTTTTACACGGCAATGGTACGAGGAGGGAGAAGAGCGAGAAGAAGTGTTGGAAGAGCGAGAAAAAGTGTTGAAGGAGAAAAAGGAGCGCGCTATCCAGCAGCATTGGCTTCTGTCGTCACGCACTAGGGATAGATAGCAAGCGACCTTAGGTCTTCGCAGTTGACGAGCGCACGCGCCGCAATCCCCTCGCACACAAAAGCGTGAAAACAAAGCTGTCCACTGAACTCGTCAGTGTTGGTTAAATTCAGCGAACCCACCACTGAACCGTTTGTTAAAAAAGCTGTTAAAAAGCAAAGATCTTTGGAAAAAAAGGCAACTGCAACGTGCGACTTTAGCTTTCCATTTAATTTATCAACTGCGCGCTCGCTGACAGGCTTGCTTACTCGTTGCGTCCTCTTGACTATGGTCGTCATGTTGGACAAGAGCGTTACGACGGACGCTGTGCCTTTATTGTTGTTGCTGCTGCTATCGTGCTGCGGTGCTGGTGCTGATGCTAGTGTAGATGCAGGTGCTGGTGCTGGCGTGCGCGAATCGCAGTGGTCGCGGGGACTTCCAGATCCGCGAGAACTTGGCGTGTTTTGTGGGCGTAAGAGCGATGAGGTGATCAGAGCGGGCGAGGAGATGTGGGCAGACAGGAAGTTCGCTCGTGTTCTTTCGTGTTCGCTGGCGGTGAGTGTCTCCGGTGCACTTTCGCTTAATCTTCACTATAGCTTGCACAAGCCTTCGAACTTCCATAAAGTGGCGAATTCACGCAAAGCACCATAGTGGTGTTACGATGACCCGATTCATTTCAGAATGTATCTATTGAAGTGACTCCGTCCCACAACCGTGGTGCTCTATTGCATTTTGCAGTCGTATGAAGGATCGGAGACGTACTGAGATTGGTAAAAGCGCAGGAATAAGACAGCGCAGTGGTCAGCGACGGACCATTAGGACCAGCCCTGGTGAGTTATCAAAGAGCACCACGGTGGTGTTATTTTTGATTTCACAACCGTATTAAATCCGACAGCTTGGAAAAGAAGTCAACAACCTAACAATAATGTGCACACATCTGCTTACTGAAAGATGATGTTCAGTGGTACAATAGGTCAACAGGATCAGATGGAATGCAGAGGTGACTTCTCCAATATCCGATATATTTGCAAAACGAAATGCAACATTCTTGTTTGTAATTGACCCAATTTTGGGCTGGCTGTGTGGTTATATCGGGGCAAATGTTGGTCTCTGTTTTGACTCGAAAGCCGCCGTTGTGTAAGCATTATCCCACAAATAAGTAGAGCATTTGTGGACTCATACATTGACCAAAAAACCAGCCGTTGACTCTGATATGCGTCTCTACAGATTGCCAGTCGCTCATGTTGCCACGCAAGGATTTGTCTTGTTTTCCGACGCACCTACAGTTGAGCAACAGCGAAGATGACGGCAAGAAACGAGTCTTCACAAGGTTTCAAGCGCAAAACACTTGGATCTGAACAAGATATTGTGATGAAGTGAATCATCACCAACCATCAATGTGTGCTTCACTCGGTTTGAGCGGAGGTAAGGCAATGGCTGGTCTCTTCCACCCGGCTCAGTGCCTCACGCCTGCATTCTCTCCTTAAGCCTTTGCGATGGAGGTAAGGTAACGCAAACAGCAGCGCTGACTGACTGCCGACACTAAGCTCAGATACGTCCGAGACGTCACTTGCTGTGGATTCACAGTTCAGCACTCGCACGCACGCAAGTATGCACGCAGACGAAGTTGGTGAGTCTCAGAAGACCCGACTGGGGACGTATTTGCACTCGTTCAAACTAGAGAGCTCCTTGCCTCTGGCCGAAACACGGTCAGCGTTTGGCTGAGTGGCTCGAACCAACCTTCTGACTGATGTCTGGCAACTTGTGCTCGGGGGCTCTCAAATGAGATTGTGCTACGAAGCACGTTTGCCAAAGTTTACACACCTGTTTACCCTGACACATCACTTCACTGTTTCACAGGAATGCCAGCATTGGGACAACATCAAGACTAGGAGTTCTGCTTCTACCAAACCGCACAAAGTATCTGAGGCATGGCTCCATCTACAAGCGGCACTACAGTGAGTCAGCGACGTAGCATGTCTGCGTACAGCTTGGATAATTATGAATTCACCTCTGGGCCAGAGTTCACCACAACTGTGGCGTGTACAAGGTCCTCATTTGAAGGAAGGCAGTCTTGAAGTCGCGATTTCCTTCGACTGTCTAACAGTCCAAAGTCACTTTCTGTCTGATGTGTATACGTTGAGACGTTTATGAGTTAGATACTGTGTGATCCTCTGCACGCAAACGGCTCATTCTTAACTGGTCAAACTTTCATTTTGACTAAGACTGTCTGGAGGTGATTAGACCAAGTACGCTTCCGTGTACTGGATGCTTGTGGACTGACATATACTCGATAGCTGCCGATTCGCCGATTACATCTCTAAGCTGACGTCATCCATCAGTGAAGTGAGGGTTGGGCCACAGCTCCTCTCAACATGGCGAGAGAGTACACAGCAATTATCTACACCTGACCAATTACTACAGTTGGCTGTGTGTCTGGATCCCCAGCTGTGCCTTGCATATTACTGCTTCCACTCGGCAGCCACTTTCGATTCGTTAGAACGAGCGACCAGACGTTGTTGCCTAATGTTCAACAGCTCCAGATCTACAGACACCTTTCTTGTCGTGCAGACACACAAACCTATCGATGCCAGAAGTACACTCTGATGCTCGATAGAACACCAATCTGGAGGCACAACGTGAGCCCTCAGTTGACTCTAGCCTTTCACGACTCGAATCTCCCAAACATCTGGTACTTTCTCTGCGCGATCGTGTTCCACAAACTCTAGACTTGACGCAACGCGCACGTGTTGAACAAGTGGCCATCACAAAGCGTAGTTCAGCACGTGCGTCAACTGTACCTCACCATCGCAGCGCAGCCCGCCACCTTCACCGCGTTGACTCGACCAACACGTCTCAATAGCGTCATCGACACACTCCCCTCCAACGGGAGCTGCAGAGTCGTCTTTGGGCACTTTCCATGCTTTCTAGAGCTGCTCGACGAGATTCGAATCGTAGTCATCACCCTGTCCAATCGCTGTGATAATCTGCTGTTGTGGAGTCCAGGCAACAATACGTACTTAATGTATTCATTCGTAACCAAGGCGGCTGTTGGGCCAAGAATGACGGCCATAGATCCAACCCCAGTTATATCCCGAGGTTATCTTTTCATCTAACAAATCCTTGTTCCAAATTCGAGTTTGTAGTGTCTAGGTTCTCATTGCACAAGCTCACACCACACGCGCTCTTAGTCTGAGTGACCTCCGACTGGAAGACCCCCTCCCCCTTCCTGCGTGTCCCGACCAAACACTTACCCCACACCACATCGGCAGAGTTGCGCTGACACAAGTTGACGCGAAGAAGGGGAGGAAAAGAGCCGTACGGTAGTCTATTTGTGCATGCGCCGCATCGAGTAGCTTGAACTGCGGCACCGCGCTCGCAATTGCTTACAATAGAATTTGTACTCGTGGCGTGTGCATCGTGACTCTGCTGGCACGCTGTCCAGGTTGCTACGCTGTTGCGCTGGCGATACGACTCAACTCGCGCAAAACAACGAAAGACTCGCTTCTTTTGCATCAGGGATCCAGCGGCCTCAGAAATGAACGGGTCAGAAGATATCTGTTCGCTTACAATGTCCAGCACCGACACCAACGAGCCTCGAGTCGAAGCAGCCGATGAACTGGCAAGCGCAGCGCCGCCACGGACTACTGCTGCTGCCAATGCGGCTTCTACGTCATCCTCTGGTGCGTTCCGCAGGTTCCGGCAGCTGCTCATGGCCAAGCAGCTCGAGACGCGCGGCGACACCTTCCTCGTACGTCTCACGATATCGATATCCCATCCCCCGTTTTAGTGGCCGCCGGCACACCTTGGTAGCTGATCCGATCTCGTTGTGTTACGTACCCTGCAGGCAGAGGTGCTACCTGCCACGCTCTTCATCGGATCGTTCGGGGCCGCAGGCAATCGCGCGGAGCTCGAGCGCATTGGCATCTCGCATGTGGTCTGCGTTTCCGCGTCGTTGCCTCTGCAGTAAGCATGCTCTTCTTGCCTTCTGCAACAGTTTCTCGGCACCTTGCAAACTCGAGATCGCCGAATTTGACTGCAAACTTCGTCTGACACGAAGGATGATCGAATGGATCGATAGGTTTCCCGACATAGTCGAGTACCTGCGGCTGAGCGTCGCCGATGTGCCGACCGCGCGCATCTCCGAGGTGTTCCCGACTGCGCTCGCCTTTATCGACAGGTATAGAGCATGTATGCGCCTTGGTCTTGGATCAACGAGTCTTGCTTGATCTGAGGGAGTAACTGAGAACGTTTGTCGGTGCGAATCGTATGCAGTGCGCTAGCGAACGGCGGGAAAGTGCTTGTGCACTGCTATCTCGGGCGTTCACGCTCTGCGGCAATCGTGCTCGCGTACCTGGTCGCACGCAGAAACATGTTGCTCAAAGACGCGACCAAGCTGCTTCGAGCCGTACGGCCGCAGATCCAGCCGAACAGCGGGTTCTGGAGCGAGCTGCAAGAGCTAGAGAAGCAGCAGCAGCTTGCGTGCGACTGCGAGTAGCAACAGCAGCATCCAAACAATTATCCAACAAGCAGCTTCAATTTGCCTCGAGATCGCATTGTTCGATAATGAATAAAAGAAGGGAGTACTCAATCTTCAAGTACAAACACAAAACGCACGGCGACGACACAATGGCAAGCACTCGGCGCGAGTCTGTGGCTGCTGCTGCTCCTGTGGTTGGCGGCGATGAAGATGACTACGATAGCGCGCTGGGAGACCGCGACGTGATCCTCTCTCGCGAAGAATTTGCCATGCTCCATGTACAACTTTGTGCTTAGCTTAGAACAATCTGCGCTGACATTGACGCGAACGCAGAGTTCGTGCTCCTCTCATCGAAGCTGAACTCGCACCTCGCACTTGCACAACCCTGCAGGCGCTGCATCGTTTCGTGTCGCTGCCGGCGCTCTCGTCCAATATCCTGCGGATCATCTGTGACGACGACCTCCAAGTTGTGAACGAAGAGAATCATGACGTTGACGACAAAGGAAGCACGTTTGCCTCCGACGACCCAGCAGTGCATACGCTTCCAAACTCCGCCGAGCGGCGCAACCCTGCTGTCGCGGTGAATGGAATCAGAAGTGATGCATTGCGCCGCACAGCCGTTGCTGGCAACGAGTCCGCCGCACCAGTTCCAACGCTCTCACCCCTCACACGACGACTGACCAAACACAAGCCGCACATTGAGATCAATCTGGGAGCAGCGTCGCCGCAGTACCAGAAGAAGCCTGAGCATCACCAGCACTCCCAAGAAGTCGTTAACGGTAGCAATAACAATCGAAGCGACAGCGACGACAGGGAGATGCCATGTTAGTGCAGCAAGACCACAAAAGCAGCGCGACACGAACTCAGGGCAGAGTGACAGTGAGCACGCCATGTACATGGACATTGGACAAAGCTGCGGAATCTAACGTGGCGACTTGCTAGCTTCATCTTGTGAGTAGAACGCGTGCAGGAAGGAAACATTCCAGTGCTGTTCGGATCTAAGCCTTGTTCTCACCCAGTTATCTGTGAGTCGTTTGAGCTGTTGTCTTCATCCGAAGCAAACTTGACGACAACGGACTCGATGATTGTGTCTTCTTTCCTACTCACACTACTGCCCTTTCATGCAGGGTAGCATCCTTCATCGTATCACAAACTCTTTACATGCCCACTTTCTCAGCTTTGTACTACACGAGTGTCAACACGATACAGAACTTCAAGCTTCAATAACAAAGGCATCCTGCGTGTCGACATCTCGAATGCCGGCGAGCCCAGTCTGGGTGTACAGACCTGCAGAATCTGACAAGAAGCACTCGGAATGCTTGCATGACAAACATATCTGGACAAGGAGCCACGGACTACATTGTCGAGGACACACTCTTGTTCTCTCTCCCTTCTGCGGTCTGTCCATCCCTGTTCGCAACGCAGCCATCCTATAGAGATATCATTCTGCTCAAAGAAGAGCGAGAGTGCGAGCGAGACAGCTAAAACGTGCAGAGAGGCATTTCATCTCATTACGTGTCCACACAGAGGCGGCTAGCTGACGGACGATGAGCCTGTCGTCGAAGTCGGTTTCGGCTTGATGTTGTCTTCCACGTTCTCTTCGTTCGCGTCTTCGTCCTCGTCGCTCTCTTCGTCCTCGTCCTCGTCGTCCTCTTCGTCGTTGTCATAGTAATCAGCGCTCCGCGGCTGCGAAAGATCCGCCAGCACCTCCTCGATCGCCTCGAGCACCTGTGGCACAAACGGCTCCGTGTCGTGCGGAAACACCGCGCGCAGGTCGCCGTGGTGATCGATCAGGAACTTGTCAAAGTTCCACCTGTCAGGCAGTCATCAGCCAAAGCGTTATCATCTAACTCTATCCCCTCTCCCTTCTGCACTTCCCTCGCTCGGGCACGACCCATCTCACGTACGTCGGCGCAACCGAGCGGCTGTACTCCTTGACAACGCGCTGGAAGAAGGCGTGCGCGTCGGCTCCAGTCACTGCCGCCTTGCGTGCGATCGGGAAGCGCACGCCGAACGTCGGCGCCGTGTAGCGCTCCAGGATGGCGTCGTCCTCGCCGGGTTCGCGCTGACCGAAGTCGTCGGACGGCACCGCGAGAACCACAAGCCCGCGCGCCTCGAAGCGCTCGTGCAGCGTCTGCAACTGCTGCAGCTGGGGCACTGCGAGCTCGCACTTGGACGCTGTGTTGACCACGAGCAGCGCCTTGCCCGCCAGCTCGGCGGCCGTCAGCACACCGCCACGCGGCTGCAGCGTCTCGAAGTGCAGCACGTCAGAGAACTCGCCATCTGGAGCTCTTGGCGCGGACGACGCGAGGAATCTCGCCAGGCTCCTCCAGGAGCTCTGGAGGTGGCTGTGGCGGCGACTGGCGAAAACTCGGAGCATGAATGTCAAAATGACAGGTCGTAAAAGCCCGATATTGTCATGAAGCAACTCGGGCACTCTCTCGCATTCTCGCTCTCTCTCATGCTTACGGCTACTGATGGTAGATGAGGCAGTAGATAGATGGCAATGTCCCTGTGGATGGCCGTGACGCTTGTGGTGCATCATCCGAGAGAGAAAGAGAAAGAGAGAACTTCGCGAGTCGCGCTCGCAAGTTGTGCAGGACGACAACGACCTTCATGTTGATAAACGGGATGGTGTTGTGAACGATGAACTTGCATCACGCGGTCGAGCGCATCGAAGACCCAGAGTATACTCTCGGTGCCGAACATCGGGGGCTGAAGTGACCTTCACGGCAAGGTGTTACTGTGGAAACGGATGGCGACGGAGCGGGCTCTCGAGACGCTTGACAAATGATTCAGACACCATGTCTACAGGCGAAGCGTTGACCGATCCTCCAGGTGCAAGCCGCTGAATACGCGGAGCACCACTGAATCACATCCGCACTAGCAGAAGCTCTTGCTGCACTATAACTAGCTGCCCGATTGGATCTGAAAGCTGCAAAGTCGGACAACTCGAGGCGGTTGTGCTTGAAGGCGGTGCCACTACCAGTCGTGGCTGCTACCTAGATGACCCTGGAGCAGCCGTAGTTGTCTTGCTAGACACTCGGTGTGTTGACACAGAGCACATATCTCCAATCATTCAAACGATGTTAAAAACTGAGAGCCACGACTGTAAGACGTAGGTTGGTTCACAACGACTGTATCAGCACCAGCGACTACATCAGTAAGCGACTCGGCGTCGGATGCGACAAAACATAATGCATGTCAGAAGGGAACGTACCTTCTCGACATCCTGTCACGCGCTTTCGATTCGTTGCCCCGATGCTATGCATTGTGCGCTTCACTGCTCAGAAACGGCGGAGGCATCTGTTCGCTGGAGCGATATATGGTCTTTGTACTCCGGATCGGAGAAGTGATCGGCCTCGCCTGCGGCGCGCGAGCTGTTGCTGGACAAGCACTGATCGGCGTCGTCCCTCTCGCGCTGAAGACCTTTCTTCTTCGCCTCGTAGCGCCGGCGACACCGCTCGCGCTCCTTCGCGCGCTGCTCCTCACTGATGTTCTCGCGCCGCCGCTTGCTGCGCTCGGCTTCTCGCTGGCGCTGCTCTTTCGTGGCATTCCGCCGACGCTCACGGCTGCGGATCAACTCACGCTCGCGCGACTCGTCGGTCGTCTGCTCGCGCCGGCAGCGAGCGACCTCGGACTGCAATTGACGCTTCTCTTTGAGCTGCCGGCGCTCGTAGTCGGCCTGGCGCTGCGCGGGCGTGAGGTTCTTGCGCCGCTTCTTGCTGCGAAGCGCCTCGATGTGCCGCATCTCGTCGGATGCCTGGAGTCGCCGCAATCGGCTGCGCTCCGCCTCGGTGAGGCGATGCCGCAGCTCTCGTGCCAAGTTCTTTCCCGCGTCATCACCGACAACCCTCGCGGCCCCGACCACAGCCGCAGCATTGAGGGATCCACCGCCACTGTCGCCGCTGGGAGACGCCGCGTCGGCGCTGCGGCTCGCCCGGGAGCGAGGCTGCTGAGACAAGCCCGATGCCGCTGCTCCGATGCTGGCTAGCAGCTCCTGCATATTCCCAAGCGCAGGCAGCCGCCGCAGAAAGTCCTCGTAGATGCGCTCGTGCGCATGGCGAAGATGCAGGATCGCTTGGCCACGTCCGCGATCGCTCATCTCGAACGCATGCATCAAGTCGGCTTTGCCGTCGTTGCACCTACATCCACCCTCGGATCGAGTCGCATGAAACATGTTCGCGCGCGCCCACACACACACATACACACACACGATAAGGATACTGCCGTGGATGCAGCGCGAGTGTTGCAGCAAGCAAGCGCAGCGTGAGAAGCAGCACACACAGTCGGCAGGACCAGCACTCGCGCTCCGAGATCTCGCTCCACTTGTTGTCCTGCATCGAGACCTGCTCTCCAGAACAGAGACAGCGACAGTGAGCTTAGCTCCACTGCTACTTGCTTCAGACGACGCGCTCGCCCAGCTGCGCACCATGCGCTTCTCGGTGGACTTGAGCTGCGCGAACCAGTTGGTGGCGTCTCGCTTGCGGCGCGGCCCGAAGCGCGTGCGCGCGTTCTCCTCCTCCGAGTGGCCGTTGAAGCGATAGAGCAGGTTCTTGAGGTGGCAGCTCTTGAAGTGCGCCACAAAGTAGCTGCCAGCACGAGCCGAACGTCCAGCATGCGTACGTCAGCAGTGGGCACCACGCAGGACGCGTTTCCGTCCGTTCGTTCGTGTTATATCGGCCGCGTGGGCGAGACCGTCGCCTCCCTCCCTCCCTCCCTCTTCTTAGCGTCCGGAGACCGCGACCCTTTTTTGCCTGACTCACACACGCACCGCGGATGGCGCAGGAAGTCGAAGAAGAAATCCTCGTTGCACTCTTCGCAGCGCACGAAATTGACGCGCACGAGCTCGAAGTGCTCCTCGAGGCGCAGCCGGCGCCAGGGCATCGTGACGTTGCGTGGCTTGCGTTCTTTACGCGGTTTGTGGACTTTTGCCGGAAATGACTTGGAGATTGTATGGGGAAGCGAAGGTCACTCGGACGAGGTGGTGTATTTGGAATGAAAGACCTCATGGGCTCAAGCGTTCGTCATCGCTATCCTCTCCTGCTTCGTCGTCGTCCTCCTCGTCCTCCTCGCCGCTGTCGTCTCGAGACTCGACCTCGGATCGGAGCCGCGCGGCGTGCTGCTCCGGGTACAGAGGAGGCGCGCGATGGCCGCGCAGCCCCGCCTTGCTGCTCGCGGGCCGCAGCATGGACGCCGCCGCCGGCGCTCGCCGCGCGTCAGCGCGCAGGAGCGCGTGCTCGAGCACCGAGTAGGCCTCCCGCTGGATGAGCTGCGTGCCCTGCAGGCGCGTGATGAGGTCGCGCTCGGCGCGCTCCATCTCCTGCACGCGGCGCTGGTGCGCGCGGATCGCGCGCTCGTCGGCGATGACTTTCTTCATGAGGCGCAGCGCGACGTCCTGATCCTGCGCCGCGCGCTCGCTCTGCTTGCGCCGCTGGAGCGCGTCCTCGTGTCGTCGCACACTCTCGCGTTTCTCTCTCGCGCGCGCGACCTCCTGCAGCTGTAGGCGCTCGCGCTCAGCCTGGAGGCGCCGGCTCTCGCTCTTCACGAGCTCCACGTCCTGGTACTTCTTCGCGATCGCCTGGAGCGCCGCGTGCTTCTTCTTCACGACCGACTCTTTCTTGAGCACATGCTGCCGCGTCTGCGCCGACCGCGCTGCCTGCTCGCGCGCCAGCGCCTGCTGGCTCTTCTCTTCCTGCCGCCGGAGGTTCGCCGCGCGGAGCTGCAGGATCTCCTCCGCGCGGTCCTTCGTCTGCACAATCTTCTTCCACGCCTTCGTCTCCTCTTGCTGCGTGCGCATCGCGATCGACCCCAGTCATCCACCGCGCGAAGCATGCGGCAAAAGCTCATAACGCGCACCTGGAGCAGCAGGATACGGTTCTGCAGCAGCTTGAGGTCGCACTCGGCTTGCTTCCGCTTCGACTGGCATCCCAAAAGCACGCAGCAGCACGGTGAGCACACAACCTCTTGCCCTCGGCAAGCACCACAACAGTACCTCCAGCAATCGACTGCGCACGATGGGGATCGCTGCCGCCGACCGCGCGCGCTTGGCTGCCTTGAGCCTGCTGCGGCTGGCGCTGCTGCCGGGCGGCGTCGCGTTCAACCTGGTCGTGCTGGCGTTGATCTTGCGCCATATCTGGCACACGGCCTCCCGCGGCACACACTCCTCGCTGATCTCGTTTAGCAAGTGCACGAGTGACAGCGCGTTTGACTCGCGCGGCAGCTGCATCAGCTCCATCTTGAGCTCTTCCACCGCGACCCTGCATGCACCCATCCATGCAAATTACTTGTACGTCGTCGGCGATCAACGACTAGCATGCCGGCGGATTGTAAAGGTGTCACCCACTCATCGTCACTTGCAGGCGCCAGTCGTGTCAGGATCGCCATGACAGAGTCGGCAAAGAGCGCCGTGCGGCTCCTACCAGTATCCTCCTCGTCGCTGAGCAGATGCACGAGCTCGCAAGCATCATCTGCGTCCCGCTCCTCATCGTCTGCGAACGGCGGCAGCTGCCGGAGCCCTGCCGTCATGCTCGCGCGCTAGTGCTGAAAGTGCCAGTGTTGATGTCGGCGGAGGCAGGTATTCGCAAAATAGCGATGTCCAGATCGCTTGTAGTAAAGATAGCGACTGACCTCGAGTTGGTCTCTGTGCATGGTCGAGCGACACTCGATGCATGGTGCTGACAAACGACGTTGTTCCCAGCGCAGATGTCGAAAGCACGAACATTGCTGACACGCCGAACTGCATGCAACGGCCCGAGGACATCGCCGCAAGCATGCATGCGTGGCTCTTGAGTGACTACTCGTCGGAACGGTAGCCGGTGCACATTCTGCTGATGGTTGCAACCACCAGACAGGAACGAGGCCCGACTACACATCCTACTACTACTGCTGCTGCTGCTGCTGCTGCTGCTGCTGCTGCTGCTGCTGCTGCTGTCGGCAAAACTCCAAGGTCGGACAGAACTCCGTGCAAGCGGACGCAACTTGGTGGAACAGGAAGTCGAAGAGGAAGAGCAGCTGGAGCTCACGCAGGACCAGGATCCGTTCCGCCGCCGCTTTCTACTGACGAACTTTGAGGAGCGCGATGCGCAGCAGTACGACGAGCTGCCGAAAAAGTTCTCGGTGCTTGCACCGCAGAACGAGCAGGGACAGGTCGTGCACCATGCACCGCCTTCCGAGTACAGCACGATGTACCGCAATGGGTCGCTGACGGCCGAGTGCGCGCTCGCGCCGCTGGACAGCAAGCTCTACGTG
>JAASFW010000037.1:0-58469 GCA_023334005.1 Globisporangium orthogonon | reverse complement strand
TGTCTCAGCACGCTGCTGTACCTGGTGCACCCGATGCACGTGGAGGTGGTGGCGTGGCCGTCCGCGCAGCCGTACGCGCTCGCTGCGCTCTTCGCGAACCTGTCGCTGCTGTTCTACTTGCAGAAGCTCAAGCTGGCGCTGCAATCCTTGAGTGACAGCGCTCAGTTGAGCGCGCATGAGCGAACACAGCAGGTTGTGAATGTTGTTGGCACGACCACAAGGCTTGACTGGTGTGCCACAGGTACGATTGGCTTGGTGACGACAGGCTCTTCGTCATTGTCTGACTCTGTTGCTTGCTGTCGTATCTTTCTAGGCTTCTACCTGTGCAGCGTCCTGTCCAAGAGCGTGGCAGTGCTGCTTCCCGTTGCGTACTTCCTCCTGAACGCGCTTGTAGTATCAAGGATCGGCGCTAACAGCCTCTTGTTCACAGTGCGAACGGCTCCGAAGTTTGCGAGGCAGAAGGCGCCGGTGCTTGTCATCCTGCTGGCGTTCATCGTAGTCACAGTCTGGTCGAATGGCAAGATCTGGGAAGACGTGATCTCGCTCTCGCTTTCGGAGCGCGTGCTGAAGACGGCGATGGCGCCGGCGTGGATCTTGCGGCATCTGGTCTGGCCGGCGCGACTGCGCATGCACTACCAGTTACGTGACGGTGACTTGGATCTCTTCGGCAACATGGAGGCGCTGCTGTCCGTCGTAGCGCTGGGTCTCTGTGGACTGGCGGGACTATGGTATTGGAGGCACCACCACTCGCCGATTCTGCTCTTAGCGACAGTGTACTTCTGCACGATGCTGATCCCGACGTCGGGACTCGTACAGCACAGTATCGTAGCTCAAGGCTGTGACCGATACGCGTACTTTTCAAGTGCAGTCTTCGTACCGCTCGGGGGCTACTTGTTCGAGAGGCATCTTCTCGAATCGAACGACCTCCAAGACCTCCATCGCGGCCAACGAACGCCACAGGAGGTTGCCACCGAGCACATTGTGAACCGTGACTCCCCTGTACAAGCCGGTCAGAGCAGATCCAAGGACACCTCGCTACACAGCAAGAGGTTCAGCAAACGGTCGGGCCACCAGACGAAGCCCGTGCTCGCAAAACTGATCTTTGGTGCTGCACTATGCGCATATGTGCGTCTATCAACATCGCAGATGAAGACGTGGAGGAACGAACGAACGCTCTACGAACACAACACCAGGTACGTGATCGCCATATCCAGACGAGTACGAGCGCGTGAATGCACTGGTTCCTGCACTGAACTTGACTCACCTCATGTCTGTCTGTCTCCTTTGGTAGGCTCGACCCGACAGACTGGCGAATGTACTCGTGGCTCGCCACCACACTCGCGAGCACCACGCCGTCGATCTGCACCAAGGACTCGCACAGGTGCAGTCAGCTGTGGCGTCTTTCACACGTGTTCGCGCCAACGAAGACGCTCCACGGGAAGCTGTTTCGCGCAAAGACGCTCATTCCACAGGGCGAGTTCGATCGCGCATGCAATGTGTACGATGAGCTGGCGTTGTCATACCCGGACAGTCCACCTCTGATGAACAACGTCGGCATATGTCGTCTGCTTCGCGGCGGGATCACACTGAACGGAGCGCGGGCAATGTTCACTCAAGCGGCTTATGCTCCAGACGACGACCATGTCGAGTACTGGCAGAAGTCGGTCGCCCAGACTCTGAAGAAGTTCGAGTTGTGGGCTGCAGCGATTTCTGTGGAGCACGGCGACCGGGAGCCTACACCGGAGGAACGGTGGGGGTTCAACGACTGGCTCATGGTGTAGACAGACCTTGTATGGTGTCTACAGATCGAGACAAAGACTTCATTGTCCTCAACCAAAGTTGTCTACCAAAATCGAATCACTTACATCTTCAAAATTGTATCACAAACATGTCTAAACGAGATCTTCAGCGCGCAGCGTTGCCACTCTTGACATTGCAGAGCCGAACAGTGGGGGCAGATGTGGCGGTGCCAGCGTCATTCCCACATCGAATTCGGACTCGGACTCGATGGAGATGGTTCGTAGTCGGCACTGGAGCAGCTGGATGCTTGGGCGTTGGCGCTGACGTTGTTGGAGTCGCAGGTGGAACTGGGCTCGCACTGGAAGCCGGCACGGGGGTTTTCTTGTTCGGTACCTCGATCGAGTACGCGAGCGTGCCATAGCCGAGCTGATCGTACCCGCCGCTGTTGGGGCCGTAGTTGCCGCCACCGCCCTCTGGACGCACTTGCGTCGCCCACGCAGCGATATGCGGCGCCTGCAGTCCCTTCTTGACGACGTAGTGGTTGTACAGCAGGTCCCACATTGGCCGCACGTTGCCCCGACCCGCACTCGAGATGACCGGCTGAGTCACGTCGCTGTTAGTGTACGAGGTATAGTTGACGTCGAAGCCGAGGTTGTACTTGGCGACGTATTCGGCGCCGGCGAGCACACGATTGTTGTCGTACGCGAAGAGGTCGCACTGTTGATTGTACGCCATCTGACTGAACGTGCCCAAGAGCGCGATTACGAGGCTGGCGTGTCCTTGGTCACGTCCGCTCTCCTGCACTTGGCCGAGTCCGTCGGGGTAGATCTTCCAGACCACTTTCTCGATCGCACCGTTGCCGGCGCCGCTCTTGAAGTACTCGACCGCCTCGTCGTACAGATCTGCGCGATCTGCGAGGATGCCGATCGAGATCATGGACACCATGTTCGCGAGGTCCCAGTTCGCCCAATAGTGGTCGACCTTGGCACCATTGTGGCGAACGAGGAAGTCGTGGTTCATCGGGTAGAAGACCGTGACCATCATCTTGACGAACGCGTTAAAGTCCGCCGAATCCCACTTGGCGTAGTCGCGTACGAGCTCGGCCGCGTTCGCCAGCTGATACCCGTAGATGCCCGAGGCGAGAAACTTGTCCGACGTGCCGTGAATGGCCGTCAACGAGCCCGCCCACGCGTTCAGGATTACCACGGCGTGGTCGGCAAACTTGTCGTCGCCGGTGATGTGCCAGCGCAGCCCCAGCGCGTAGGCTGCCGCGGCGTCATTGTAGAGCGAGGCATAGTTCTCCTTGTCGACACCGTTAAAGCCGCGATAGACAGTGGTCTTGGCGTTGAATTTCCACGTTGGCGACGAGTGCGAGTTGTTCGCGAGCCTCTCGAAGCCGCTCTTCCACGGCTCGAGTCCAGCCGCGACCTGAGCTTTCATCCGAGCCAGGTCGCTCGCGGTATGCAGCATCCCTGGGTGCGTGAAGACGCCGGAACTGTTGCGCATGTTGCAAGTCGCAGCCGCGAGCGACCAGCTCGCAAATGCGAGGACAGCGCCGAGCAGCGCCACCGCCTGCCCCAGCTTCTGCTTCATCGTCTTGAGGTCGTGTCGACCGACGTGCGAAGCAGTCAGCGAACTGTGAAATGGCCATCCGAGGCATCGACGACAGGGTGGGGGGCTAGGAACAACCAGCAGGAGCGAACGACTCCCGCTCGAACTGGATCACCTCTTGCCTTGTGATCGACAATGACCAGCTGCAATCTCTCACGCGCTTTGCACGAAACCACATGGACGAGCATGGACGTCGCATCGTAGTCGCTCGCAGGAGGCAGATGGTGGGCGTCGGGAATGAACGGACAGCGGCAAAAGCTGTCAACACATCGGTAGTACTCCCCATCTCAACGCTTGTCGTTCTTCTTAGCTACTGCTGGTGTCGCCGGTACTCCAAGACTTGCGGTGTGCACCAATCTGAATGATCCGTGAAAAACCACGTGCGAAGCATCTGAATTCGTGCGATACACACCAAAAACCAGTACTCTCCAGAGCATTGGTTTTTGGCATTCATCGCATCACTTGGCCGATTTTCCCCTCCTCCTACCCTCTGTGTGCACCGCATACATGCTTCTGCTGTACGCCCTGTTCTTTGCTCGAGGATGACGCTTCCAGCTCGCCAACCAACCGAGAGGAAGGGCGTGACTGCGCTCACGTTAAAGCACTCAGTGTGCCCATGCAAGAGGGATTTGATCACCAGCAAACTATCGTTCCCAATGTGTGCGCTGATACAACTGTGCTGCACCGCTCGCACAGCGAGGCACACCACAACTCGCGACAAGCACTTTGCTCACCTGCAGCAGAGTTGCATTCCTGCAAGCACTCTGTTTGCAGGACGCTGTCGTCATGTTTCCTCTCGTTCTATATACCTACTACACCGCCGTCTCGCCTCGCACCATGCGCTGCTGCGTGTACTCCCAAAGCAGGATCGCGCCGCTCACGTGCACGTTGAGCGAGCGGATGAGTCCGAATTGCGGGATTTCCACGCACACGTCGACCATCTGCAGCACATCGACGGGCACGCCCTCCTTCTCCTTGCCCAGAACGATCACAATCTTCTCTGGGAACTCGTACGACGACAGGCACACGCTCGACGCCGTCTGCTCGAGCGCCACGATCGTGTACCCCTGCCGCTTCCACTCCTGGAGCGCCGGCACGAGCTCGCCCTGGTCCGGCCGCACCTGCTCGATCGGCATCCACTTGTTTGCGGTCACACTGATCGTCGCGAACATCTCGTCCTCGCACGCATGCGCGTTCGGCACGACGAGCGTCTGCGCGTTGAAGATCTCGCACGTCCGAGCCAGGCCCGCGAGGTTCGGGATCTTGTCCACAAGACTCGCGCACAGGATCACCGGCTGGCGCCGCTTGTTGCGGACGTTGAGCGCCGCGACCATCTCGCCGCGCTCGCGCATCGCCACCGGGAGTACGCTCTCGTCCAGCAGGATCGCGCTCAGGTCGATCTTGCGCTGGACGTTCAAGGTCGTGACCTCCTGGCTTGCAGCGGCGCTGCTTTGTTGAGCCGCCAGCACCGCGCGCGAGGGTGTGTCGGGGACAAAATTTTCGCGCTGGAACTGCGCATACAGCTCGGTCATTGCGTCCTTGAACTGCGCGCCGAAGACCAGCACGTCCTCGGACGGGAAGAGCTCCGAGAACTCGTTCAAAGACGCAGACGACAGCACGCCGATGAGCGAGCACTCGAACTCGGGCCGGAACTTGGTCAGCTGGTTCAGCTGTCGGCGGTTCATGCGCTTCGCCTCCTTGTTCTGGCTCAGGAACGTTGCGGTTTGCTTGAGGAACTGCAGGTCCGTGGGCGAGAACGTTGTCGCGGTGGATGACGAGGTAGGCGTCGCTACTTGCTGCTGCTGCTCATACTGGTGCAGATAGCGCGGCAGCACCACTGCCAGCATGAACTGCACGAGGATGCGGGTGTGGCCGTGGGACGAGTTGAGCCACGGAAGGATCGCTCTCACGAGCAGCGCGCAGAGTTCAGAGTCGCTCTCCAGCTGCGCGTCGAGGCGGTTGTACAGCGCGTAGCCCGCCACCAAGAGCAGCGACGCGCCGACTTGCGGGATGAGGTTGTAGTTGCCCAGCAGTGGCACCATGTACTCCCTGATCGTGACGCTCGGGAAGCGCAGCAGCAGACGCATCGCGAAGATCTCCATGTAGTATCGCATCGCCGGCAGGTGCGGGAACACGAACGCGCGCCAGAGCAGGTCGTTCACGGCCTCAAGCATCTCGCCGTTCACGTGCTTGCTGAGCACACACAGCGCCTGCCAGCACCGGATCTTCTTCCCGAATCCGTCGCTGTTGAGCATGTGTTGCTTCGTCCACTCCTCCGTCATGTTGAGCCCCAGCAAGCGCACGATGAGCTGCTGGAGCAGCGTGTGCTCCTGCGAGTCTGACGCCGCGCTGTCCACGCTGATCTCGTCCAGGAAGGAGAGTACGACCAGACGAACGAGCTTGTTCTTCGCGAACAAGGCGCCAGGCGCAGGGTTCGCCTTTGCGTCCGCTGTGCCAGGCGCCAGCGCGAGCTGCTCCTTCTCATCGATGATCGGCTCTTTGAAGATCAGCAGCGTGACGATCTCGTCGACGAACCAGAGCGCCGAGTGCGGGTGCGCACTCCACACCTGTACGAGGCGGCACGTGAGGTGGAAGATCACGTTCGGGCGGTGCACCTCGCCAAACGACAGGAAGCGATGGAACCAGCGCTTCATCGGCGCGTGTGTCCCGCTGCAGAGCTCCTCCGAGAGCAGGAATGCAGGCTGGAAGAGGCAGTGCACAACTGCGCGCGTGAGGACGTCTGGCTTCGCGAGGCACTCGCTGTACTCGCCCCACACCGCGTGGTACAGAGCGTCGAGGCGCTCATCGCGGTCGTCTGCCTTCACGAACGTCGCTGCGAGCTGCGCGAGCGCGAGCGAGAGCACCTGGACCATCTCGTGTAGCACGTGCGGGTCGGCACCGACAGCCGAGAGCGCGTCGAGGCAAGCGGTGAACACGTGGTGAAGCAGCTCAGTTGACAGATACGACGACCCGAGCAGCACGTTGTGCATGAGCGTCCACCTGCTCACAAAGTATTGCACGTTGCAGAGCGCGTAGTGTTTGTTGCCGCTGTTCTCTGCGCTCGCGTTCAGCCGAGCAGCAAGGAGAAGCGGCAGCATCGTGTCGCCCTGCAGCGCCTGCAGTGAGTCCACCGCTGTCGCCTGGCTCGCGACGACCGACAGATACCGGATTGCGAGCGTTTGCTCACTGGCATCCACGCGCGGCGCCATCTCAGGAGAGATCACGCTCTTGAGCGACTCGCAGATTCCATCCAGCGCATTCACAGCAGCAAGATCCCCGTCCTGCTCCATCATGTAGATCGCAGTTCGCGTCACGACCAACGCGGTCGCAGCCAACACCTCGATGTCGTCCTCCTTCGACTTAGTGGCTACTTGAGCACCATCGTCTGCTGACGCATCGCTGCCTAGACCAGTGGAGAGGTTGCTGGTCCACAGCGTCGTCACATTCTGCCCGGCTTGGAACAGGGCCTTGTAGCTGAAGCTCGAGCCCTCCTCCGTGCCGTAGAACGTCTGTGGGTTGAATGCGAATGCGAAGTAAGTTTGTGCCCGGACCGCCAGCTCGGCGACCTGCGCCACCTCCTCCTCAAATTTGCCAATCAGGCGAAGGAGCTTGCTGCTGTCGAAGTCGCTTCCTCCTACGAGGCGAGCCAGCGGCGCGTGAATCTTCACCACGCTCTTCTTTGCATGCTCGGAGGAGTGGCTGATGTCCGAGACGAACAGCAGCAGGCGGCTAAGCTGGTTGGCGCTGAGAACTCGAGCCCCGAGCTCGTGGCTGTGTTTGCTCAAGTACCGCGCCAACTCGGACGACAAAGATGCCACGAATACCCCTATTCTGCTGTTGGTATTCCGGTGGTGCTCAGAGTGAAGCCATCGGTGAATCGCGACGTATGTGCTGCCGTCGTCTCCGATCACAATGCGCAGTGGGAGCACGAGCAAGATGCTCGCAATGGACTGCAGCGAGTGCGCCGAGATGTCCGTGAACCCGCCCGTGAGCGCACTGACGAGCGCGCGCGTGATCTTGACGCGAATAGACTGCGGGAACGAACGCAGGACGCGGAACTCCATCGTGATGCGGAGCTTATCCAGCGCTTCTTCGTCCAGCAAATCGGCAGTGGACACTATCTCGCGCTGCTGCATTACTGTCTGCAGCTCAGTATCGGAGAACGTCTCCAGCATTGTCACGAGCGCGTCGGGCGAGTGGCCGCTGACTCCGGGGCCGAAAATCGAATCGTATACTGCATCGACGTAGCTCTTGATCAGGTTCGTTGCAGCCGGCAAGCCTGCGAGCTGGTTGCGTCGGATCGCGCTGTTTGCCAGCTGGAACGACAGGTACGCGGCCAAGAACTCGCGCGTCACCTTCTGGAACGCCTCCTTGGTCGACGTCTTGTACATCTGCGGGTCGTTGAACGCCGGCAGGAGGTGCTCGAACACGAACACGTGGAAGCTCGCACTACACACGAACGACGCCTCAGCATCGATCGCTGCGCTCTGGGTGGGTGCGCGCCACTGCTTCAAGCACGTCTCCATGAACGCCATCATGAACGTGCGACGAACGAGCGGGTTCTCGTGGCCAAAGACCCGCAGCAGCAGCGACTGGATCCAGTCAAACGACATCTTCACAGGCCACGACGACAAGGACGATGAAGTCACCGGCGAGGAAGACGGGTCGGTGGAGCCGCGGAGCACGACGAGCGAAGACTCCAGCAGACGCGTCACGTGTGGCCACACCTGCTCGATCAGGTGCAGCTGCTCGTGCATTTGGATCACGTCGGACGCGACGATGAAGCGCTGCCAGGTTTCCAGCTCAGCGGGCAGGCGAGACGCGCTCGCCTCCAGCGCGTAGTGTGAGAACGCGATGTTGAGCAGGTACATACCCTGCTTGCGCAGCAGCGCGTCCGCGTTGGCGAGCGCGAACGCGGTGATCTCCTGCAGTCCATTGTCCGCCATCAGCGACGGGTCGCCCGGCAGCAGCAGGCAGAGCAAGAACATTACATTCGACACGCTCTTGCTCTGCTTGAGCTCTACTTCCCGGGTGCGCCACGCATCAATCGCGACTGCCGTTAGCTCGCGCGCCGAGTCCGGGGCCACGCGCAGCAGCGCAGGGATCAGCTGCGTGGACACCGCGCGCAAAAAGTGCGGCGCCGTGTCGAAGCGCGAGATCGCGCGCGCGCAGACCTGCTGCGCGCGGTTGAGCACTGCAGCAGTTGCGTGCTGTCCGTCGCCGCACTCTAGTAGCAGCTTCAGCACGCCACAGAGCGCGCTGAAGCTGATGCCGTGCGCGTCGTCAGTGGAGTCTGTGTCGTCCTCGTCCTGCTCTTGCGGTGAGGTCGCCTCGTCTACGAGCAGCGCGGCGACTGTATCAGCGAGGGTCGCTGCTATCGCGGCGCCATGCGCGTTCACGACGAGTCGGAGTGTGGCCAGCACCGCCGAATGCACGCGCGCGAACTGCTGGCGCTGCAGCAGCGGGAGTAGCAGCTCATCGACGATCCGCTGCCACTGAAACTGCTGCTCCTGCTCAGAGCTCTCTTCCAGCGCACGCTCCACCAGCTTGGCGACCACCACGAGTGCGAAGTGGAAGCGCCGCGGGTCCTGCTGGAATGCGGGTTGCAGCGGCAGCAGCAGTGCTAGCGCGCCACCGTCCTCGCCGTCACCAGCGAAGAGCTCACGCAGTTGCGAGCTACTGAGAGTGGCCGCAAGCCCGAGCGCCACCAGGTCAAACTGCGCTTCATCGTCGCTGATACTGCTGTTGCTGCGAGGCGCTGGTCGCTGCTGCCAGCGCGTCCATGCGGCCTCGAGCTGCGCCGCCACAAGCGATGCAGGAGGCGTCGTACTCATGATGGTTGGTTGGCAATATGGACAATGTCCATGTACTTGATGCGTGTGCACCACACAAATTCGGGGATGTCCAGATTGCCCACTTTGACACTTTCTGTACATTTGGCTCTGATTCTGAGCGGTGACGTTCAGAAGCCACTGGTTGACCAGGCATAAAAACTATCAACCAAGTCACAGACAGTGCCACCGCCGCCGCCACCACCACCACCACCACCATGCACTTCTGCCCGTCGTGCGGCAACATCCTGCTCGTGGAGCCCGACGTACGTGTCTGCCGGTCGCTGCGCTTGTTGAGACGCGCGCTAATCCGCTGACTCTATCGCTCCGCAGGCGGACGGCATGCGCTTTTTCTGCCAGACATGCCCGTACCTCTTCCAGATCGCCGACAAGGTCGAGAAGAAGGTGCCACTGCAACGCAAGCAGGTGGACGACGTGCTGGGCGGCGATGAGGCCTGGGAGAACGTTGACCAGACTGAGAGTGCGTGCGTCGCATGGGCGGTTGTGCTTGTCGAGAACGATATGTTGACGAACGCCTGTGATCATCCAACGTGCCTGCAGCGCGCTGCCCGCACTGCGAGTTCACCAAGGCCTACTTCATGCAGATCCAGATCCGGTCGGCCGACGAGCCCAGCACCACGTTCTACAAGTGCGTGCAGTGCAAGAAGCAGTGGAACGACAAGTAGCTTCCACCAACACCAACAGATCAGCGCCAACACAGAATCGCACATCGTCCGCCACTCCCTCCTTCTACTTTAACGCCTCGTTCGCCACTCGTTCACCTGCGACTGCCCGGCGGCGGCTGTATGCCGCGGCGCTGGAAGCGCTGGCAGTTGTCACACGTGCCCTTGCAGTCCTCGCGGTTGAACGTCTGCCCAAAGTACGTCACGAGCAGCTTGCGGCGACAGCTCGTCGAGTCTTCGCAGTACTCAGCCATGGCCGCGAGCTTCTCCATGTGCACGGCGCGCGTCTTGGCGGTCATGCCCTTCGATGGCATGTACAGAATCGAGCGCATCTTGGAAATGTCGCGGCTCGAGTAGAAGAGCGTGCACTGCGAGGGCTTGCCGTCGCGACCGGCTCGCCCCGCCTCCTGGTAGTATCCCTCCATGGACTTGGCCACCGAGTAGTGGATCACGTAGCGCACGTCCGCCTTGTTGATACCCATGCCGTAGGCGATCGTGGCGCACACGACGCTCACCTGCCCGTTCTGCCACGCCTCCTGCACCATCTGCCGATCTGTCGTGGACTGACCGGCGTGGTAGAAGTCGGCGCGCACGCCGTGGTCGAATAGGTAGTTGGCCACGTCCTCGCACTCTTGCTTCGTCATGCAATAGACAATGCCCACCGCGTCGGGGCTGAACGACGTCTTGATGAGCTTCAGCAGCGCTTCGAGTGCCTTGGGCTCCTGAAGCGGCTTGTCGAGAACCTCGAACGTCAGGTTTGAGCGGTTGAAGTTCATTGAAAAGACGAGTCCCTTGGTGATCTTGAGTGATCTTTGCACGCCCTGGATCACCTTCGGCGGTGCCGTGGCTGTGAGCGCCATGAGCGGCACGTCCGGGAACCGCGTCTTGAGCAGTCCGAGCTTCATGTAGTCCGGCCGGAAGTCGTGGCCCCACTGACTCACGCAGTGGGCCTCGTCGATCACGAACCTCGCCAGCATCCCCTGCGCACCTTGGTCAGTCAGACTGGTCGACTACCAATTGAGGAGCCCAGCCGCACGTAACGCACGTTTCCATGCAGGGTCTCGAGCAGGTCCATCATCTCGGCCGAGTTGCCCAGTTTCTCCGGGGTGACGTACAGCAGCTTGAGCGATGGCCGCTTGCGGCGCAGCTCCTGCACGATTGCGCGGCGCAGCGTGATCCCTGTCTGACTCGAGAGGTACCCGGCCGGGATGCCGCACTGTCGGTTGCGGATCAGTGCGGTCACTTGGTCCTGGATGAGCGAGAGCAACGGCGACACGACGATCGTCACACCCGGAGTGAGCACTGCTGGAAGCTGCTCACGACAAGAAGCGAGTCAGACAGATGCTTGGCGAGAGAGAAAGGCAGCTTGCCACGGGATGCAGCACCTGGTAGCAGAGGCTCTTGCCGCCACCCGTGGGCATGAGCACGAAGCAGTCCTGCCGGCGCATCGTGGCCTCGATGACCTGGCGCTGGTTCTGCCGGAAGCTGCTGTTGCCGAAGATCGCCTTGTTCGCGCGGTCGAGCAGGTCGCCTTTTGGCTCGGCCGCCGCAGCAGAAGCGTTCGACATGGCGCCAGCGAAGAACGGGTGTATCGTTCCACCTCCCGCTGCTGATGGCGTACCGCTCTGTTCACTACCAGCGGCACCGCCGTTGCTCTGTCCAGCACTCTGCACGTCGCTCGTGCGCGCGCGCTTCCGCGACGCCCACTCGGCTGGCGGCGCCGCTGCGCTCGCGCTGCGTCGTCGGTGGCGACCGCCCGGCGCTCCACCACCGTCATTGGCGCCACCATCCGCGCCACCAGACGAGCGCGATTGGCGAAGGAGGTCGAGCGCTGTCGTCACTGGAGCGTTCTCCTTCCCCTCGTCCTCGAAGTCGTCGTCGTCTTCCAAGTCCTCGTAGAAGCCGCGGCGCTTGTGCGGAGTCTGACTCTCCGTCGCGGCCGTAAGGTCGATGGGCTCGGGCGGCTCGGTGCCGCCGGCTCGAAGCACCTGCGCCGCCGTCTGGAAGTGCGCAGAGATCGCCCCAAGCCGCCCTCCGCCTTCCGTCGCGGTCATAGCTTCACTTTGGCGGCTTTCTTCGTGTCGTTTCTTGTATTCGAGGTGTTGCGTCGCATTTAAGCGAGCTGGGAGTGTAGTCGCATGGTTTTCAGAAAAATCGGAATGCCGGGTTTTCGGGAAAAAAACGAAGATCGGAACTAAGCGACCAGCGTCAAAGGTGCGTGGCAGCGGAGCCCTTCGCGCAGCTGCTGCTCCGCGCACACGCATGGCGGAGCACACGTACGACAGCTGGGGGAGCGCGAGCGAGCGCTTCGCAGACGGCGACTCCCTATGCATCGGCATCGACTTGGGCACGACCAACTCGTGTGCGTCCAAGTCTGTGAGAAGTGGCCGCTTGGCGTGGTACAGCAGCCTGAGTGCTTGCGTGCAGGCGTCGGCGTGTGGCACGCGGAGCGCAAGCACGCGAAGATCATCAAGAGCGCCGTGGAGCGCAGTCGCACGACGCCGTCGGTCGTGCGCTTCGACCCCGAGAGCGCGCACCATGTCGACGTCGGCGCCGCCGCCGTGGCGAAGGAGACGCAGCCTGTCGGCAACACGATCCGCTCGATCAAGCGGCTCATGGGGCAAAAGTGAGCTGCGAACATTAGTGATCGAGCGGTAGTTCGTAGTGTGGACCCTAAGACCCTCTTGTCTCGATTGCCGGTCGACAGGTATGCGAGCAAGGCGGTGGACGTGGCCAGGGCGTTCGGAACGTACACTGTCGCGCCGACCAAGCAGGGGAACGCCGCGGTGCAGGTCGTGCGCGCGCAAAAAGTCGTGACAGTCGAGCCGGAGGAGGTATCGGCGTGCATCCTCGCGGACCTCAAGGCGTCTGCGGAGCTGTACTTCGGCGGCCAGCAGGTCGACAATGCTGTGATCACGGTGCCTGCGTACTTTAACGACTCGCAGCGCAGGGCGACGCTCACGAGCGCGTCCATGGCGGGCTTCAAGGCTGTCCGGCTGATGAACGAGCCGACGGCGGCGGCGATGGCCTACGGGCTCTTCGTCGCTGGCTCCAAGGTGGTCGTCGTGTTCGACTTTGGCGGCGGCACACTCGATGTTTCGCTCCTGAGTATCGACGACGGGCGCTTCGAGGTGCTTGGCATCGGCGGTGACACGAATCTTGGCGGTGAGGACCTGAACAACGTCATCATGGATCACCTCATCGAGCTCCTGCACAAGCACCACGACGTCGCGCGTGCCGCTCTCACGCTCGCCGACATGATCCAGTTGAAGACCACGACGGAGCAGGCGAAGGTCGCTCTCTCGACCGACGACAGCGCCGAGATCGAGCTGCGCGACATCGCGGGCGTGGCCCACTTCAAGTACACGCTGACGCGCCACAAGTTCGAGCAGCTCGGCGAGAGCATCTGGAAGAAGTGAGTGCGGTGATCGTTGCGGGAGTAAGCGAGTGAGTGAGTGACAGGGTCGTATCGTATCAGTTGCCTGACCGCTTTCGTGCCTTGCAGATGCCTCCGCATTGTGAGCAACGTTCTGAGAGAGGCAGAGGTCGAGGTCGCCGATGTGGACGAGGTCGTGATGGTGGGCGGATCCACGCGGATCCCGATCCTGCGCGCCAAGGTCTCGAGCTTCTTCCTCGACAAGGAACTGTGCATGTCCGTGAACGCCGACGAAGTCGTGTGTGAGGGCGCTGCGATCCAGGCGGCAATTCTCAGTGGCGAGGATCGCCGCGTCTTCCGCGACGTGCTGATGATGGACGTGATCCCGCTGCCTATCGGCCTCGAGACCGCAGACGGATCGATGGAGGTGATCATCCCGAAGAACTCACGGATCCCAGTGTCGTTGACCAAGTACTTCCAGACGTTTGAGGACGACCAGCGCGGCCTCACGGTCGAGGTGTACGAGGGCGAGCACGAGATCGCGAAAGAGAACGACAACATCTGCTACTTCAACTTCGTGCTTCCGCGCGACAAGATCGGCAAGGCGGGCGAGTTCGCGCACCCGGTGACGTTCACGATGAACACGAGCGGCGTGCTGCAGGTGCAAGCCGGGATTCACCACGACTCAGAGGAGAAGCCCATGTCGCGCGCCGCGATCTACCTCATGACCGCTTACATCGCGGCGCTCTTCGCATTCTACGTCTTCTTCCGGATCTACTTTGCGCCAGAGCGAGACATCACGCTGTCCACCTAGAAGCTGTTAGATGGTTAGGCTAGCTGATCGTGCGTGTCGATTGCGAGCGTACGAGTTCCTACTCACTTCTTGTGTTTCCACATACGTCGCACGATCTTCACTTTTGAACCCGTAGTGATGAAATCGTTCGACGTCTTTGCACCAAGATGTGAGCTTGCGCGTGACAAAGCGTACGTCGTATCATCCCGTGCGCCTAGACAAGGAGCGGGTAGATGTGCTGGCTGTAGATCGGCTCGTGCAGGCACGTTTCGGTCTTGCGGACTGGGACGTAGTCGAACAGCCAGCAGTTGTGGCCGACGTTCGGAACCGCGTGCAAGTGGAGGCGTCCAGCGGTGTCCAGGGTCTTGAGACCGTAGAGGTCGTGCTCGTACTCTGCCGTGTGCTTCATGTCGACGACAGCAAACTCGGCGAACTTAGTTTCCACGTCGTCGAAGCTCGAGACTTCGCGGTACTTGCCGAGGATGCACGTCTGCCACGGAGCTTGGATATCGTCTTGCGGGGAGGCGAAGAAGTGCGCCGCCTGAAGTCTGACAAAGTTTCTCTTGCGGCGCTGCTGCTCGTGCTTGCACGTCGTGTTCCCGCCGCAGCTCTCGAGGTTGTTCACCTTCGGGAGGAACGACCCGGTTTCGAGCCAGGCGGCGCCACTCGCTCCTGCGAGCGGGGGACGGAAGGTGTTGACGATCGCGTTCGACTGCTGCAGGTCGCGCCGCGTCGTTACGAGCTCTGTGAAGTCTCGCTGGACTTTGCCGCTCCACGAGCTCGGGTCGGCAGCGTAGGCCGAGAAGTTGAAGTCGCTGCTGTCGATCGCGAACGGCCCGAGAGCCTGGAGCAGGACCTGCAGCGGGATCTGGTCCGAAGCCTGCGGACCGTAGAAGATGCCATTGCCGTCGCCAGCCATGCTGATGAACGTGTGCACCTTGTGGTCGTCCATTTCCTCGATGACGCCTCGCGCGACAGAACCACCCTGCGAGTGCGCAAGGAAGTGGTACCCGCCTGCGAACCGCGCGTCTGAGCCCACGATGGTGCGGAGCTGCTTGATGGCGCCTTGCACCTGATCGTCGATCGAGGTCTTCACGGAGCACAGCTTCTCGCAGAAGTCGAGCGCGACGAACGTGCGGCCTTCACCAGTGAGGTTGCGCTCGATGACGGCGGCGTTTGTCTTGTCGCCGGTGGCGCCGTGGAAGAAGACCACCGGTAGCGGTGAGGCAGCGGTGTTCGCCACCGCAGCAGCGAACACGAGCGCGCCGACTGCGTTTCTGAACATCGAGATGGATGTCTGGTGACCTCTGAAGCTGGTGAATTGGATTGTGAGCGCATGGATGTCCGGGTTGGTCTGAGTGGTGAGTCGGTCCCTACTCCACCGCCGATGTCTGGTGCCTCAAATCGTCCATGAGCATGCCGAGGATGTCGCGTTGCGCGCAACGAGGGATTTGCACCGCCGTAAACACACGTGGATCAGGTGCATCAGCGCATGGACGCCAGCATGTGATGCCACGCACCAATGCGAGGAACAGGCAGGTTCAGATCGAATAGCGTGATCAAGCAGTATGGCACTGAGGCAGCTTTTGTTGTTGATTGAACAATGAACAGCAAACTGTTCTAACTACGTACCTGGTCATCGCAGGGCCAGTGCGCTCTTCGCGACTGTGGCGCTAGTGCTGCTGCTGCTGCTCTTCGTTTTCCAAAACAGTGCACAGCAAGCGCTCGCGGGTGGCAATCTCGGGTTGAGGCAAACTGTTGGCGTGGGCAATGACGCTCGCTGATCTTCCGGTGAAACCTCGCGAGGAAGAGTACAATGTGCTGGGCGAGATCGGGCGAGGCGCATTCGGAGATGTAAGTCTCTGGACTTTCTTCTGCTGTAGAGATGCTACTCGGAGACTGCTTGCGCAGCGTGGTGCTCACTGCGATAGCGAGAACTGCTGCTGAAGGTGTTCTTATGCGAGCGGAGATCCGATGGCGCTGAAGTGTGCATGAAGGAGATCGAGTTCAACTTGCTGACGCCCGCGGAACAGTGAGTCGGAACCATCTTGGTCCTTGCTTTGCGAAGAAGAGAATGAGTTCTCACAGCTGAATGGACACTGTTTGCTGATGGTACAGAGCAGGATGCGTCGCGGAGGTGGAACTGTACATGCGTCTGACGCACTGCCCGTACATCGTGGGGTTCCATGAAGCCTTTTGGGAGGCTCCAGGACAAACTCTACTGCTGGTGCTGGAGTATGGAGACGCCGGTGACCTCGAAGAGTACATTCAAGCGCGACGCGTTGCTGGACCGCAGCAGGAGCAGCCGATCGAGCAGGAAGCGATGCGCATATTCGTGCAGGTACGAACGAGTGTGCTTCTTAGACGTTGGCGTGACGAAGTCTTGAACCTGTTGCCACCGTGATGCAATCAACGAGAGAGTGGACGATATCTGTTGTCATTCACCTCTCACTCACCTGTTTGCTTTCGTTCGCCTCGTGGCAGATCGCGATGGGGGTTGAGTTCCTGCATCGTCACAACATCCTCCATCGTGATCTCAAGGCGAAGAACATTTTTCTCTTCCGCGATGGGCGAGCTGTGATCGGCGACTTTGGCACCTCGAAGACCCTCGCCAGCGCAACTGGGTTCGGGTCGACGCTGGTCGGTTCGCCGCTGTACATGAGTCCGGAGATCCTGGAGAATGAGCCTCACAGCTTCGCAACAGACATCTGGTCGCTTGGCTGCATCCTGTACGAGCTTCTATCCTGGCAATCCCCCTTTGCAGCTCCGTCCTACCCCGCTGTGGTTCTCAAGATCACTCAGGGAATGCACGAGCCTCTTGGACAATGGGTCACACCCGGTGCACAAGCGCTTGTGGCACAAATGCTGCAAAGAGATCAGCACGCAAGACCAACTATCCACGACTTGATCTGCCTTGAGTTCGTGCAGCAAGTCATCCGCGACTGCAACTTCATCCAGAGCAGCTACGTCGAAGCTGATGATCCATCTCAGGTGCTCGAAGATTCAGCGCTCCTGTCTACCGCATCGGATCCTCTTCCAGACGCGATCGTTATGGTGGAGCCAATCATGACCGCTGTCCAGGGACTTGCAATATCACTTCAACCTCCACCTGCACCGATTGCGCTCCCAACGACTCCTGCCGAAGAACCGGTATGCTCAAATCTATCACTCGCTCACGTTCGTGTCCCATCGACTCGCACACCGGCTGTCGCAATTCTCCCGACATCTCGAGCCAGAACCGCCCATGTACGCTATCCTGTAAGAAGCAGGCACTAAGTGCACTTCTGCAGATCCACACACTCTTGCTCAGTGTCTTCGCTCTTTTGCTTAGGTGGTGTCATCTCATCGGCTGCGCTTGCATCGGCAGCACAAACAAGAGCAGCAGCAAATGCACACTATCGAGAACAAGCGACCCGCTCACTTGCCAACAGCCCCAATCTACCTCGTACGTTCACAGCCCAAAGATGTTTGCAGTTGATGCAGACTCTGATCTTGACCGACACCAATGACAGCTGGATACAGGGCTCCCGCCACCGCCACCACTGCTGCCGCATCACCACCAGCACGCGAAACCCAAGAGAGGTGTGGCCTCGATTCCGTCAAAGCGGACGCCATTGCCAACCGACGGCATGTTCATAGTCGGCAGGAAAATGGAGCCTGCTCAGCTCACGCGCTCCGGGACAGGACACTTGTGAGGGATTTCGAAATGAGCAGCAGCGCGCACGCTTTCAGATAATGCAGTCTCGACACCAGTGCCGACCTTGTCGCGAGAGCGAGGCTCGCGAATCTACCGAGCAGGAGTCGCAAGGCGCCATGCAGTGTGCGAGAGGAGGAACTTGACTCGCTGCAAGTAGGCAAATGAAGGACCCGGTAAACCCCTGTATAAGGACACTGTCTCTGGTTCGGCTTCCTTTACAAAGGAGTCCACGAGCCGAGCCAAGATGCGACCAGATGGCACTCACTCGAACATTCGGCGCTCATCGTACACATGACGTGCATCACGTCGCTCTGCAGCCTCTGGCTGCTGCTGCTCATGCTGCTGCCACTCACGACAGCAGCCGGCACGGCGGACGGCGACGTCATGGAGCTCGAGCTCGTGGACGTCGACGGCTCCGCCGCCGAGACGCTCGAGATGCTCGAGGAGGAGGAGAAGGCGAACGTGCGACGCCGCCGCAAGCAGCTACACGTCGGTGGGTGTCGCATGCGGGAACTTTGTTCACCCACGCGACCCGCAGTTACTGACGCTGTCGAGTGGACATCATGCGCAGAGAGCCTGCTCGCGGACTTCGACCACGACGGCCGCGTGGGCTCGAGCGAGATCCAGCGGATCAAGGACAAGCTGCACCAGTTCTTCGACACGGACGAGAGCGGCAGCATCGACTCGCGGGAGATCAAGACGGTGAGCGCTTGTCACATGTAAGGTACGCAAGAGCTACATGGCTGACTGGAGGTGGACGGATGGACGCAGGTGGCGCGGGACGACAAGGACGTGATGTCGGCGTTTCAGAAGCTCGACCGGGACCAGGACTCGATCATCTCGCTCCAGGAGCTCGACCAGCGCTGGGAGGCAGTCGGCGCTGAGATGAGCGTCGCCGAGGTCGCCGACTGGGTCGCGTTCGCGGTGCAGCTGCCGCAGTACGCGGACGTCTTTCGGCGTCACTCGATCTCCGGCTACACGTTCCCGCTGCTCATGGCGAACGACGGCAGCCGGCTCGAGGAGATCGGCGTCGCGCACCCGCTGCACCGGCAGCAGCTTGCGCTCTTCCTGAAAGTGAAATACCTCGGCATGGGCAAGAAGCCCAAGCAGGTGGTGTCCGCGGTCTGTGACGCAGAGCCGACGGCTGCGAACAGAGCCGACGGACGCAAGCAGCTACTTCGTGTCGCGTGGACCCCAGCCGAGAACGTGCCGCTGCGGTTCCAGCTGCAGCGTCGCAGTCCGGGTGAGTCGGCGTGGACGCTGGTGTACTCAGGACCCGACACGGAGTTCATCGACGTTGCCGACGCCGGGGTGCATGTGATGTACCGCCTCGCGGCGTGGAACTCGTACGGCAGGAGCGCGCACACGTTCATTCGATGCGGCAATGCAGTGTCATCCTATGTGAAGGATCTCCAGTTTGTGGCGACAGAGTCATCGGGCGGTGTTTTGTTGGAGAGCTTCGCCGAGAGCGCAAGCTCGCGCAACAACGCCTCCCATAGTCACGACGAGTCGACCTCAGACACCTTCTTCGGCCTCCTTAAGGCATACCTGTGGTGGCTGGACGAAGCGATTGCGCTGACGCTCTTCTTCGTGCTTCCGATTCGCGGCTACATCTACGGGGACGCCAACTACGTGCTGCGCCTCATGCGCCGCCTCCCGCCGAACATGCCGACGCGAGTAGTGGTCGAGGCAGACCCGTCGAAGCTCACGCTGGAAGAGGCGGGAGCGACCGTGTCATGGGAGAAACCCGAGGACAATGGCGTCGCGATCGTGTGCTACTGCGTCCGCTGGACGCGCATCAAGACGGACGAAGTCAAATGGGTGAAGCTGCTGACACTCCCGCTTCCGACGAGCGTGTCCGTCAATCACCTGAAGCACGGCGAGACGTACAAGTTCGTGGTCGAGGCGACCAACGAGTTCGGGCTGGTGGCCAGATCGAGTCACTCGACGTACATGGTGCCGGTGCCGGAACTCAAGGGTCGGGTGCTGCCAGGGCGCTCGATCAAGGACGTGAAGGTGGTGCGCAACCAGTGCCACATCTGCAACGACCCGGAGAAGAAGAAGAAGAAGGTGCCGTTCACAGCCAAGCTCGACCGCCGGATCCTGCACTTTTGCTGCCTGTGCGATCTCGAATTCTGCCACTACCACAAGGGAGAGGTGTTCCACACGAAGGCGCTGAGCTGCCCGATCGTGGACGGCCGGTGCATCTGCATAAGATGCAAGGAACATCGGCTGCAGCGTTCTGTGACGTATTAGAAGAAGAAACAACAGCTTGAGGGTAGCAGTAGCAGCAGCAGCAGGAGCGAGAAGCTCGATAGATTCTGGAGCTTTTATCGTGTTGTGATTAGATTCCCATGTGTGCGCTACCCTAGATCATCCACATCATCATCCCCTCGGGGGACAGCCCCGGATCGCCCACAGTGAAGTCCGGGAGTGTGTTCTGGATGTCGCCTGTGCGACTGCCTGTGTTGAACTGTGTATCATTGATGCAGATGAATGCCAGGCGACGCATGTCGTCGAAGCTGAGCTTATTCCGCCGACTCGACTGCAGCAGTGTGGACTTGCAGAGCGTCTTCTCCGTCGCGATGCTCGACGGTGCAAGCGAGAAGAGCGTCAGCGCGAGCGACTTGAGGTGCGGCCAGTCATCCGCCTCGGCCATCCAGAACTGGAGAGGCGACCGGGTGCCTTTGTCTAGCATCTCCCACTTGTACGTGCGATTCGCGCGCTGGTTCTTGGCGTAGATCACATAGTCCGTGTACTCTGCCGAGATCGCGCGCTTGCGCTCCTCGTTCACGCCGAGGTCTGCATCTGTTTCGGGGAAGTTGAAGATCAGCTCCTCGATCTGGTCGCGGTACTCCCGCGTCATAGACTTGCCGATGTACCGAGGATCGAGCAGGTACGCTAGCCCGTGCGCTTCACTCAGCACATACTGCCATCGGTCAGTCACCACCTTCTTGATATATTCGATCTCGACGGCAGAGAGCCCAAAGGCGGTGTCAAAGTCGGTCAGCAGGTGCTTCGACTCAAAGTACACCTCGGAGATCGGCTTGTCGTCCTGGAACTTGTACAGCGTCAGCTCAATGGGTGTGAGGATACTGATCGCTTTCTCGAGCGTCATCTTCCACGTCAAACTCATCACGAAGTTCTTGATCGACTGGCGCGTCGGACGTTGGTTCGGCGGGGCCGCCGTGATGAACTCGGGATCCGCGACGATGGACTGGATAATATCTTCTGCCTGCAGCAGCACGCGGAAGCGCGCCGCTAGCGACCCCCACTGCACCGTCGGAGACGCCGTCGAGAAGCTCTTCATCGTCTGCAGTGTCTGCGGGTCGAACATCTTGAATTTTGGCGCGTACTGATAGCTGCTGAAGAATGATAGCAGCTCATTGCAGCTGTCAGTGAACTCCACCAGGTCCTGGAACGGGAAGTCGATCGGCAGCTGCGGAGTCATGCGGCGTGGATCGTTCTCGATCAGCTTCTCCGGTCCGAAGATGTCCATGATTGCCAAGTGAAGCGCGTGCGAGATGCAGCCGTAGAAGAACTTGGTCGGGTACTCGGACTTGAGCATCTCCCATGCGCGCGCGTGGTACTCCGTGCTGCCTGTCACGACGCCGCTGACGGACCCGACGATTGGCGCCATCACGCGTTTGATGTCCTGTGCGATCAGGATCGAGTTGTATTGGCCGTCGTCATGGACCTTCTCGGACTCGAGGAAGAGCCGCTTCTCGTTGTTCACCGCCAGGTACGTCACGTACACCTCCTCCGGGTTGCTCGAGTTGTACAAGTTCATGCTCGACCACGCGTCGCGCTTGATGCACGTGCGCGTGGAGCTCGCAGTAAGATAGCTCCACACCTGTTTGTGCATCTTCTCGTAGCACCGGTCAAGCAGATCACCCTCAAGCCGTTTCTTGTCCGGGAGACGGACGTTCGGCCGCAGGATCGCGAGCGCGCGTTGTAGATGGGTCTCCTCCACTGCGTCGAACGCCATGCCCGTGACGTATGCATGCATCGCGATGGCCTCCTCCATGCGCTCGCTCTGGCTCCTTGAGAGCGCGCCGCCGCCCTTGCCTTTGCGGTCCTTGGCGCGGCTCTCTCGTGAGCTATCATCCTTGAGCCCCATCGCGGTGGCGTCCATGAGGCTGTCGGCCATACTCTGCTGCATCGCGAGCTGGTTCATCGCCTGAGCGTGGTGTACAGCTGCCTGGTCGAGCGAACTACCGAGGGCTGCGGCGGTCGCTGCCGCCGTTGCCGCCGCCGGGCCTTTCTGGCGCTTCTTCGCGGGCAGCTTAGTCGTGATCTTCTGGTTGTACATGTGCAGGATGTCCTGGAACTGCGAGATGAAGGCGAACTGGTGCTGGCTGCTCTGGAAGACGCTGCACTTCTTGAGGTGCCGGATCGCCTGCTCCGACTTCTTGTAGTAGAGCACCTGCTGCTTGCAGTGCTTGCACGCGGCCGCGTTGCGCCGCTGCGGGTGCGGCTCGTCCGTGAGCAGGGTCCAGATCTGCGACGGCGAGCGCCCGGGCTTCTTCTTCTTGGGCGCCGCTGGTGCTGGCGCGTCGCTCGTGCCTCCGAGCATGCCGACCGGGAGCAGCAGGTTGCTGGTGTTGGTACTGCTACTGCTGGTGCTGCTTGGGGAGCTTGAAGCCATCGTGGTTGCTGGCAGGCAGGCGGGCAGGCAGGCGGGCAGGCGTTCGTCACCGCAGTAAAAACCTCAAAACCTACGCGGGAGGCCGCCAGGTGTCTTCGTCGGAGGTTCTTCGTCCTGAGCGTCGCTGAGGTTCTTCTCGAGTGAGGTGTGACGACAGGTCCTGCTTCACCTGGCAAAAGAGCCGAGTGTGCCGGTTCAAGAGGCCGAGAGGGTACAGTGTGCCGCTTTCACAAAACGTTTTCGCTAGTGAAGAAAGCAAGGCATTGGAGGATTTCACTATTGTGCTTGCAGCACAGAGACCAACATGCTGCGCGCTGCTGTGCGCGTGCGGCGCCTCTCGTCTGCCTCCTCTGCAGCTGCGTCCACACACAGGCGCCGCACGCGCATGTGGGGCGCAGCCGCGGTGACTGTGGTAGCCGCAACTGTCGCCGCGCAGCAGTCGCCGCCGCTCGACCGCCATGCATATGCACTGGACACGCTGCTCACGCTGCGACTCGGCGCACTGCTCGGTACTGCGCTCTACGACAGCGAAGCGGCGCGCCGGCGAGAGAAGGAGGCCGTGGCTGACGACGATGAGAACCTCAGTAGCAACAGTAGCCGCGCTGCCGACCCCTCCGCGGTCGCGCGGGACGCGCTGGCGGCTGCCACACTACTGCTGGCGCTTGTAGGTGACGCCGCCGACGTCAGCAGGAACGAGCTGCAGAGTCGAGTGGTAGAGCTGCTCGCAGACGCAGTAGTGGACGCGAGCGCCACCGGACACCAGCAGCTGCGCGCACTCGTGGACCGCGGGCTCGTGGACGCGTTGCTGCAGTACCTCGCGCGCGCGCGGCCGACGTCTGAGCGGCTGCTCCAGAGTGCGTGTGTTGGCTGCATCAACCCCATGATCATATAGTGGTAGTACGTTAGTATAGATCCTAGGGAGAGCTCATGCACGGTTCTTCGTGACGCCAGAGATCGTACGAGCGGTCGAAGCGCTAGTGACGCTGGCGGCCGTTGATACCAGCGGGATCGAAGAAGGCGCAGGAGATGTGGGGCTCTCGAGCGCCCTCGGGATTTCGCTCGACACGCTCGGCGCGGCACTCGGTCATCTCGTGGACGCGCAGGCACTGCGATTCACGGACCTGCTCCGTGTCGGCGACCTCCTCTGTCGCGCGCAGCAGCAGCAGCAGGCGCAGCTCTCGGTCGAGGCGCAGCAGCGACGGCATTTTACTGTGTCGCGTCATGGATCTGCGCTGCGCTCGGGCGACGAGCGTGCGACGGATCACCTCGCGCTCGGACTGGGCGGCTTCTATCGCCTGTTGTCCCCTGAGATGCCGTCTTCGATCAAGCAGGTAGCGGCGGCGACTCGCTTCCTCCTGTGCGATGGCCAGATCGGTTTGGTGCCGCTTCGATTTTCTCACACTATGTGTTGCTTGACTGCTTGTACGCCCATCTCGCGACTCGATGTGGTATGTGTAGTTCAGCTTGTGGGCGCTGACTTCGATGCTACGAACCGTCGAGCAGCTGCCTCCGAGCGTGCAGGCAGAGCTTGTCGAGGTCTTCCTGAGTCCCAATGGCGCTGCACTGCTCGCCGCGCTCCCACGCAGCAACCAGCAGCTGCAGCTCCAAGCGGCATCGTTCATGGACGTGTTGCTGCATCTTGCTCAGCAGCACCCGCCACTCGCTCAGCGCTCGACATACGAGCTCTGGATGAAACAGATTCGGCATTGGATTGCCTCGCCGACGAGCACTCCAGCGCTGCAGACTGAGAGTGCGCGGTGTCTACGAACACTCTGCAGCCATCCTCTAGGTCGCCAGTTCATGAGAGAATCTCCTGCGACGATGGAAGCGCTCTACCTCCTCGCTCGTCGCCTCCACGAGTGCGTCGCGCAAGCAAGTCCCTTCGGGCCTTCAGGATTCGAGATGAAAAATCCACGAAAGTCCAGCGCCAGACGTACTAGACAGAGCAGGCAAAAGAAACGCGAGCTAGCAACCGCGCCGCCGGTGACGCTTCCTGTCGTCGACGCTGTTGCAATGCAGCGTCATGTGTCTCGCGCTGTGCGCAATCTCTGCACCAATTTCCAGAACGGCGAAACGGCGCTGACTTCTTCATCATCGCACACGCCATCGTCGCTGCTCCTGCACTCGAAGCGGAATCTGCCGATGTTGCGCGTGTTTCGAGGTGCGCAGGATCTGAGCGATCTGCCGGTGATCGGCGCCGAGGAATATGAGAGCAGCACGGAGATCGGCTGGATCGATATCCTGACTTCTTGGTCCGGGAGCACGCTTCGCGAGGTGCGAATGAATGCGATCGAGAGTCTGGCGCACCTCGCAGAGACCGAGAGGAGTACTTGCACCGAGGTCGGAGCCGCGTCATCCACTGCGACACAGGATCACATCGTGCAGGCGTGGCTCACGAGCATGCTACAGCATGTCCGCCATCTGTCGGGTGGAGACGAGATCATCGCCGTAAAGCAGGTGGAAGAGATTGCCAAGATCTCGGACGGAATCACGCCGGGGAACGAGAAGGTGCTGTTCAACCCTGCAGTCGTGGACGCTGGTGCTGCCGCACTGGCAGTGCTGGTGGAGAACCACCACGAGGAGCTAATCCAGCAGGGCGTGGTGCCGCTGATGGCGTTACTAAGTCAATCGCGCCACTGCTCGGACACCTACGATCTCAAGACGCAGAGCACCCGCGTGATCGCCAACCTGGTGGCGTCATCATGTGCATTACTCTCCTCATACTACAATAGCAGTAGTGACGTCGCCGAGCTCCCCATGGACGTACTACTCGATGAGGAGACCCAGTTTGGGCGGCGTAATGCGTGGAAGCAGTTTGTGGCAGACAACTTTGATGTCGAGCGCATGCTGCAGCAGACATCGAGCGGCAAGCGACTTTTGCACGAACTGCGACAGTGGAGTCATTGGGAAGACCCGATGCGCCGCTCGAGCTACTTCCGCGCCGCGCAAAACATGGCGGCGTACCGAGCGTTCGTTGACACTGGGCGGCTCGAAGAAGACATCTACTGCGAGGGTGTCCACCCGATTGTGCCATACCGCACAGCGACGGAACAACGCAATCTTGAGAGCAGGCAAGAGAGCGACGACTTGACGGTGGAGGCGGGTGCTGGGATCCCGGTGCGTCCGTCGCTCGACGTGGTATTTGTCCACGGACTGCGAGGACATCCGTTTGGCACGTGGCGCACCGACATGGGCAAAGCGCTGAACGGCAAGAACGATATCTGGCCAGACGTGCTGCTCGCCAGCGACCTCGCGCGCAGCCACATCAACGCTCGTCTCATCACGCTGGGCTACGAAGCTGGGATGGTGAGTTGGTCGAGTCCGTGGCCATCGCTGACGCTACAGGAGCGAGGCAAGGTGATGCTAGACGCGCTTTACGCTGCGAACATCGGCTGCAACAAGCGCCCCAACGAGCACGCGACTCCCGTCGTGTTCGTGACACACTCGATGGGAGGGATCTTGGTGAAGAAGATGCTGCTACTAGCGAGCGAGCAGGCAAAAGCGCAACAACAGCAGCAGGCGAACAAAGACAACCTGGCAACGAGCACGAAAGGAGTGGTGTTTCTCGCGGTGCCGCACTTTGGCTCGGACCTGGCGAAGGGCGTGCGGTCCGAGTCGGTTCGGTCGCTCATCAAAGCCCATCCGGCGATTCGGGATCTGTGCGCTGACCCTGACGGCCGCCTTGTGGAGCTCAACGACGCGTTTCGGGAATTGGACATCGGCTGCATGAGCATCGGAGAAGCAAAGGCGGCGCCGCTCGGGCTCGGACTCTCGGCGATGGTCGTGAAAGCTGAGTCGGCGGATCCGGGCTTCGGAAGTTTCTACGTGCTCACCGACTCGGACCATATGACGATCTGCAAAGCCCAGAGCGCGGACGAGCCGCACTACCAAGCCATTTTGCGGTTCCTGATCGAGCGGTGTCCTGGTTCTACCGCCGCGGACGAATCTCAAGCTTCGAGCATGTTATGAAAGAGCGCCATTGGGTAGCTTCACTATGTGGCCGTGGACCCTAGTGTTGTGCGTCAAGGCGTCGCGACGCAGTCGTGACGTCCAGGGTCTTGTCGTCCTGGCAAGGTTTGCTTCTGCAGTGCTCCACGCTCGATTTCCTGAACAAACTCGAAAGTTGCACGATAGCGTTTGTCTGCAAGAACAGCTTTGTCCGCAATGCAATACGCAATGTCTTGATCCCAACGCATGAGCTCAAGCAGTCGACTGCCAGCAGCAGCGCCCGAGTTGCTCAGTACACCGAACTCCCGGCTGACAACAGCAACTTGTGGCACGTGAAAAGCAGGCACCTTCGTTTCATCACTATGGCAAACCTGTTGGCAGATTGCTGATCCTGCAACTCGTCAAACGGAAATCTACGATGCGGACGAGTGCGGATGCGCAGCAGGCAGCGCTGCACTTCCGCACGCGCGTCCTCTTCGACCTCCAGCAGCGCAGCCACGTGCCACCTGCGGCGGCAGAAGAGGCAGCGCCGCGCGCGCTCCGCTTCGCTGCATGGCGCGCGGCCAAGAGCGCAGTGGTCACGGACGACGCTCGCGGCGGCGCTGCCGTGCGAGTCATTGATCATCGCTCGGCAGCCGCTGCAGCGCACGACGCAGTAGATAGCACGCCATCCTCGAATGAAAGTGGCGAGCAGCACGTGACTATTGAAGTGAGAAATCGCGTCGCGTGCTTGGCGTTCAGCCGGTGCGGCGCGTTCCTGGCGGTCGCGGATGCAGCCGGGACGCTGCATCTCTTCCGCGCCAGCGGCGAGCGGCTGTTCGCGTACCCCGTCGTCGCTGCGGGCGGCGAGCGGAGCGACGGCATCGTCTCACTGGCGTTTGCGACTGCTTCGTCGTCATCGTCGTCGTCAGCGGCGCAGGATCTCGTGGTGGTGACGGCGAGCGGAGGTGTGCTGCGCCTCGGCGAGCTGGACCTCCTTTCGATTGAGCAGATCTTGGAGCGAGACCCTGTGGACGGACTACAGGAGATTGTGCAGAGCATCCGTGTGCAGACCGCCAATGCCGGACCGCTGAGAACGGATCAGTGGTCACATCTTCTGGTACGTTGTCGTTCTTGGCGAGCAACCGTGTTTCGGAAGTTGGTGCAGACGCTCCGAGTTCTGCGCTGTTGTCACGCAGGCGCATCGCTTCTGCTCGACGCTTTACTTTATTATTGCGAACCACGAAGATCGTCTCTCGGCGTGGAAAACGCGCGCGTGCGACGCTGGCGGCGATTCGGCAAGGATACAGGTAGGTGTGTAAATGCTTAAATGCATGCATTCTTGCATGGATCGCATCGCCAAATGAACTTGCCGATGGTTGGTAAGCTGAGATGTAGCTAACTTAACGCAGAAACTGTCTTCTGTCGCGAGTGGAAATGAGGAATGTCATAGTGCTGCTGTTGAAGCGATGGACTTCGCGATGGAGCAAAGATATCTCGTCGTGTTATCCGCTGGCGGCGCGCTGATGGTGTACGTTGAGTAAGCGCAGACAACGCTATTGCTGTGTGATGAGATCTCACAATGTGTGCACCAAACCAGGTGGGACTGGTACGACATGATGTTTGTGCATCAGCTCTCTGGCTGCGGAATCAAGCACTTCGCAGTGCTTGCAAACCCGTTCAATGCATCTGAGAGCATGAGCTTGGCATACATCGCTGTCCTCCAAAAACGAGGCGAAGGGCGGCATCGTGAAGCGCCAGGATTGAAAGTTGTGAAGGTCACTCGGTCTTCGGTTGCGCAGAACTGGCGCACAGAGACTGTGTGGAGTGCAAGCACGGATCAATCTTCGTGGCACCCAGCTGCAGATGTATTGCTGTGTTCGTCGGAAAGTGGTGCTGGCGCTGATTTCTCGGCGTTTATTCGAACACGCGAGAAACTGTCGGCGTGGAGGTGGAATCAAGTGACGTCGCTTTCCGAGGCAAGCCCTAATATACCTGTCACCAATGGATCGTTACCAGCAGGCGTCGACGTGGAGGCTTTGGATCTTGCCTCGACGGCAAGTACATTGGCAAACGCCCCAATCCCAGACTTTGCAAGCGTAGATCGCGCACCGGGTCTCTTAAAACAACTTCGGGCGTGCTACTCGGCAATTGGCAACAAGGAGGAAGAAACGAGATCCATTCTTGCACACCTACTCTCGCTGGTGCATCGAGTGCGCAAGTACGAGACGTCCCAGTCATCTGCCCAGAGTGTACCAACTGAAGTCCTCGAGTGGTGCGACCGTGTGAGCTACATCTCGTACAAATGGACCACTTTCCAGCTACTACACGCCTCGGTCAGCGAGATGGGCAGCGAATCTCGGCTCCGTGATCAGTGGAATTCGTTCAAGGATGCCGACTCGGTGCGCCTGCTGGAAGGCTACATGAAGACTGGAGCGATGCGATCGGTCATGATTGTGTGGAGCCGCCACATGGATGATAGTATGATTTGCGAGATCCCGAAGCTGTTGCATCTGCTTCCGCTGACGATGCCAACTGCTGTCTTTGAGAAGTGGATCCAGCGAGAGGTGGTGCCAGCGATCGTCAGACATTGCGAAGAATCAACGCTTGGTGGCGGCGAGGATTCTCACTCACTTCTTCACGAGTTGGCGCAGTGGATGTTTGATCGAGCGCGCGACACAGCAGAAAAAGGAGATCTCCCGACGGCGCTGCGTCTAAGTGGGCTACTGAAATCGATCTCCCTGCAAGGCAGCAGCGCATCGTTGTCGTACTATCCATTCACGCCTCTCGGGTCAAGCGCAGGCGGCTCAGCGTCAGCAGATAATGGAAGCCAGGGAGACAGCAGTGGATATCGCCAGCTCAGTGCGTTCGAGCGTCTCGAGCTGCTTGAGACCAATCTGCGCCATATCCAGTATCTGGCAGATGCTCACCAGTTCAAGATCTCGTTCCAGCTTTTCCTAGAAGAGACTCCGTCGTCGATAGCAATGAGCATGATGGATCGTGCTCAGTCGCCAGAGAAGCTGCGTGAAGTCATCGAGCGGCACGTGAAGAAGTACCTCGCTTTTTGCAAGGCTCATGCAGACCGAGTGATGATGGAGTACGTGGCAGAGATCGCCGAGTCCATTCGCACTCCGCAATCGGCAGTCGAAGAAGCGCGAGCAATCGTTGTACTCAACGCGATCGAGAGTGCCGACACGCGCGCGGAAGCTGCGCTGACGCTCTTCCGCTCGGTTCTGCCGCCCTACTCGGATCAGTTGAAGGAGTACGCGAAGAAGACGGCATTGAAATGGGAAACTGGCCGACAAGTTGAGCTCCAAGAGCACTTTCGACTGATGGAGATCCAGGACATGCTGATCGCATACGGTGTCAAGCGCTTCAACGTTGCGGACTCGCGTAATGCGTCTCGGCTTCTCTGCCACATTCTCGGACAATTCATTCGACCGTCTGCTTTGGATGACGCGATGCGGCTCGTCGATGCGTACAACCACTTGCACTGTGATCGGGCTGCAGTGCTCTTCATCGAGAACTTGCTGTCGTTTCCACCAATCTCTAATGGAGACGCAGCGAGCATTGACGCGGAGATCTCGCGGCGAACTACGAGAGCAGTCGACGCTCTAGCACACGTGAAGAAACGGAAAGACATGGTTACCTCCACGATGCTCTTGGTGTCGCTCATGGAGGAGGTTGTGGAGTTCGGGCTGGGGCTGTTGGAGGACGAAGAGCAGCAGCGGGATGTCGGCAGCTCGAGCTCTTCGTCGTCCTGTCTTGACATTTCCTCGGAAACGAAGGTGTTGGAAGGCAACGCGTCGCGATCGTTTGTGTTGGCGATGCTCGTGGCACTGGTGGCAGCGTTTCTGCCAGAGGTGCAGTCGCTTCACGAGTGCGCGATCTCGACGAGAAATGAAGGAGTGCTGGCCTACCTCGCGAGTCCAGAGTTCGTTTTGACAGAAAGACTGCAGCTAGATCTCCAGACCGCGCAGCGTATCGAAGCAGATCATCACATACTTCTTTCGATATCGACACTGCGAGATCCTGGTCGCGTGGAGACAACGGTGAAGCGACTATTCAAGGCAGACGTTCTCTTCGGCGATGCCGCCGACAATGATGTCTCCGCGCAGGTGCGATCACAAACGTCAATTCCTGGCGGCAAAGGCAAGAAACGGGCGAATGCAGTATCAAGTGACGTTGAGAGTATAGAATCAGTGGCTTTGAAGAAGTCACGACTGGAGTATGGAACAACAGAAACCATTCCAGGCAAACACGAAGAAGAGCAGCGAGACGAACGCAACGCTCAGCACGCTGTGAACCTCGCAAGGTTTGCTTCGAGCGTTGGGATTCCACACATCACGTATAGGTCGATGACAGCGCAGCTTGCTGCTCAGAACGGATACGTTTTGCCAGCAGTTCGAATCGCACGAGACTTGTTTTCTCGTCGACGCGGCGAGCCGGCGTGGGCGAGCACTGACTATCGTTCAAGCGGATGGCTGAACCAGCAGCGTCATTCACCAGAGCACCAGCTGATGACATCGGATACAGCAGAGATGTTGCGACAGATATCAACTTCCATTTCATGGTATACTGCGACTCACATCGACAAAGTGTACGCTCTATCGAGAAAGCCAAGGCATCTCCAGACCCCGGCGCAACTTGCACAGACTCTTGCGCCGAAGTATTCGCTTGAGCTTCTTCGATATTCGATATGCGTGTGCGAGATGGAGTCGTTCGAAGAGACCTTTGTGCTTGTGAAGAACGCTTCACTGCTGGAAGAGGCGCTGTATTTCACCCGCTTGGATGTCACCAGCGATGGGGAACGAACAGAAGACAAGTGGGCGGGGTGGAGATTGTACGGCAGGTGGTTTCGGGGCGAATCGTGCGTGCTTCCCGTCTCGGACTTCATGCGTCATGCCACTCGTTTTGCAATCGCGGAACACAAAAATCTTGTCAGCACTGAGCTGCAAATGGATCTCATTCCGTCCAAGCGCTACGTGTCTTTCCTCGTTGAGAACAATGCGGATTTGCTGAGTATGAAGGTGCTGCTGTCGATGCGTGTACTTCCGGAGGACGCAGTCAGTGTCATCCAGTCACAGGCAGCAAAGCTCCTCTCCACCGTGTTTCAGTCGCAAGAGATCGACAGCTTTTTCGCTCTCGGGTGCGTCTACTTATGCGACAGGAAGAGATGTACTGTCATCCGTGCTGCTCGTATCTCTGCGCTCACATGTTTTGATGCTATGCTTGGCTGAACTGACGGCAGCCTTATGCTGACTCTCGAGCAAGTCGACGCGTTTAGTGCGTTTAAGAAGCAGATCTCGCGAGAGAACGTCGCGAAGGACTTCCACCGCTTCCAGCAGCTCGCGCTCATCGGCTCCGATGCGGCGCGCGCCTGGCAGCAGATTGCATTTCTTCACCAGTGCGTCGAGTTGGAGGGCAATGCGCGGTGGTGGCACTACCTGCACCTGCTCGGGATTGAGTGCGACCACAAAGCGTTCCAGAGCGAACGGCGAGACCTCGCGTATATCCGCCGTCTCGTGCAGGCACTGATCGTCAAAAGTAACTACGACTTCTACACCGTGCTTGAGTTTGCCCGGCATTACCAGATCGACGATAACTTCTCATCCCTCGCGTACGTGGAAGCGCTACTACTGAAGAAGGGGGAGTCGATTGCGGACCTCGAATACCAAGACAAGATTGTCGGCGTATTGGAAGACATCCACGAGCAGCATTTGGTTGCGTTGCTGCTCAAGAGCGTCCCTAAGATATCTGGGCGTGACTATAACCGATTGATGTTCGTGTTTCGCCTCCTGCTCGAGAACACCAACTACCCTGACCGAGACGAAGTCGAACGGCGGATCGAAGTGCTTCACATCTTGCAAGTCTACACTGCGCTGCAAGCACGGAAAACGGCAGATGGCGAGGATGACAAAGATGCTGTCCGCGATATCGCGAAGAGCCACCTTGACGTACACTTGCTCGGACAAGTGTCGTTCCACGACTTGATTGCAAAGCCTCGCGATGTGCTCTCGCAGCTTCTGAGCAAAGACAACTTCGAGACGCTGTTCGACCTCGCGGGTCCGCTTCGCCTCCAGACCGACGAACTTCAGATGCTGCTGCTGAAAAACCTGGTGCAGCGCTACCTTCGATCTGGCGCAGAGGCGACTGATGCGAATGTGCAAGATCCAGCGACGCAGTTCGAGCTGTTTCACGAGATACTGTCTCGACTTGCTGAAACAGAGAACAAAGTCACGGCAGGAGAGTGGCTCGCAGAGAACTTTCCGTTCGGCGAGGAAAAGCTAAAAGCCCTGGAGTTCGCGCTAGTATCAGCACAACTAGGAAGCGTCGATGTGGTTGACGACTCGAAGAAACGCAGCTCCGGGAGGCAAACGTTCACGGGAGCCGAAGCACTCTCCCGGCTCAAGACGAAGGTTCTGCGGGTGAAAGTCGAAATGCTTTTGCGAACAACAATCTTTGACAATCGCATTGGCGTGTTGACGAACTCGGCACAAGCTGAAGAGGTCATACCCGAGCTTCTTCAGCTGGTAGGACAGCCAGTGGAGCTGCTCTCCGAGCTGTATCGCCGCTTTTCATTGCCGTCGTTCGAGATGAATCGCGAGATACTTCACGAAGTTGTCGAGGAGCTTGAAAAGCTGTTCGACACCTCGGCGCACACGGTTCGTCGCGAGCTGATCAACGAGTGGCTCGTCAAAGACGCTGTTCTTCGCGTCAGCAGTACCCCATCGGAAGAATGCATCTTCGAGCCGTTGGAGAGCGAGACGATGGAGCGCAAGGACGAAGAGCATGTCAAGAGGCTCGTTTTCGTCGCTGCGCGATACATTCAAGGAGCCGGTCGATCTGGAGGCGAAGAACTCGTCGAGTTTCTCCTCCGCTTTGCACAGGACATGAAGCCGAGAGCAGGTGTCACCTTCCGAGCGAAGTCGCGTGCACTTCAACTGGCACTGCGACTTGTTCAGATGAACCCATCTGCGGTAGCGAGCGCCGTCGCTTCAAAGTATCCGACAGTGAACTCCGTGTCGTTTCTCAAGGATATCACCAACTACGCTCGCCACTGTTTGCACATGGTGTGCTTCGAGGAACGCCGCGTGCCGCATGACATCTCGTTCTTGCTCAAGACGGACAAAGAAACCATCGTGCGCAGTTTGCTTCGGCAGTACTCGACCCACCAGCCGTGGGTCTTATGCTGCGTGAGCCGTTTGATGCTCGACTTTAGTGTCGACTCGGTCGAACTGTGGGAGATCGTGCTGCGCGCCATGATCAAGCTGAAGATGGTGCGATCTCTGTCGAGGATCCTCGAGCCGCTTAGTAAGAAGTCTTTCGTGCGCGACCTTGAGGACGGGAAGCTGATCTGGGAGTTCACTCTCCTGCAGCCACTGGAACGCCTGAACACCACGAATCACGAGCCACTGCAGCTCAGCATGGCTGAGGAGTTTGGGGATCTCTTCTCGTTAAAGCGGAATGAGAGGTCGAAACAGTTGCAGCAAGGTGATGTGGATCCGGGAGCGGAGGTACGATTCTGTGGCTTCCAAGTCGGCATTGTACAAGCGGAGCTGGAGCACATGGTGGTTCTGCTGCAGAAGTGCCCGTTCCTCGACCAGATCGACGTCACTACGTTCGTGGTTCAGCTTCGAGATCTCTCTGAGCGAGCCAATCGAGAAGAGAACAACACAGAGATTCTACGCCGCTTGGATTTGTATGGCTACGCAGTTCGCTGCGCGATGCTCATCCCCAAACCCGCCACCCGACTCGAAGCGCTGATGCGGATCATCCAGGCAGGCGCGTACATGTCCGTCTTGCGCGAGCTGCAGGATACTTCCTGCTTTCTCCGTCGCGAACTCGACGCAGAGGCCAAGACAGACAGCGAGTTCGCGGAGCAGTTGCGGCTGATGCAAGGCGCATTTGCCGAGGCCGAGAGACGAGATGCGTACAGTGAGATCGTGAATACTCCGTTCGAGCAGGACTTCATCGAGTTCCTCGCAGCAACAGGCAGCGTCGACCGTGTCGTCGCGATCCTGTACGTGGTCTTGCTTTCGCTAGTTCGGTCGTGAGTGCGCCTGACAATCCCCGTATTTTTTGTTGCTCGAACAGAATCGAAGAGAAGCGACTGGAGGCGGCGACGACAGCAGTCGAGCTGTACTTCGAGTACCATCCAGAGCTGCAGTCGCAGCAAGATCAGGCAGGCCAGCGCGTCGACGGCGACAGCGCTAGCCGGTGGAATCGCCTGAACGCGTTTGTGGCGTCGTCTTCGTCGGAATACCTTGCCAAGTTTCGCGATGCGTTGTGAGGAAGTTAAAGGCACCACCACTACGAGCCACGGCCGAAAGAATACACTGCGTGCCGCCAAGACACGCCATCAGTTTGTGCCACGCATCTGCATGCCGCCACGCGCATCACCTTGGATGTCGGAAACGGAGCAAGTTCATGTAAGCCCTAGGTCCTTGATTGTTGCACGCTCGAAAAGCCAATTGCCATGTGCCTCAGTTCGGTTCCCAGACAGCTCCGACGTCGCTATGTTGCTCAAGTACTTCGAGTCACCCGTAACGTAGAGGTAGAGAAGTACGAGATCTTGCCGCGCACGAGGTTGTTGTGGCGGCGTCAGCATGGGAGGTATATAATCCGGGATAAATCCTCTGGGCTAGAACGGTTAATACATGATCGTTGGAAAGTCCTGATTGATGTAGTACATTTAATCCTAATCAAAGCGTGCTGCCTACCTTGATGCAATGAACACCACAGAGCACCAGCAGTAGCAACAACAGAGACTGCGGCAGCACCGCGAAGCACCCGACGAAGCAGCGATGGCGGAGGCACTATACTACCTGAGCGAGGACCTCGCGTGGGCGCCCGCAAGTGCGCCGCGCGGAGAACTCGTGCTTGTGACGGACGCGGTCGAGAGCAGCGGCGCGTTCCTTGTGCAGCACCTGCTCGCGCTCTTCCTGAAAGCTGGTGCAGCCTCGATTTTCTTCTCCAGGCGAGCCGCTTGTTGAGTCATCTGCAGCTGTCGCTTAAAACATATCATATATGCACGTTCAGGTCACCACGTATGCTTCGTCCACTTCGCCAACTCGAGAGACCACTACGCCGCTGTCGGCCGCAAGCTGGTGCGTCTCACTCGGTTTCCATTTACAAAAGTCGACCTCTTGGCATCGAGGATCGAGTGACCTCGAGACCTACATGCAAACTTTGGTCGAGGAGGCTGACGGAGCAGCTCGTCTACCGGTGAAATCGTTTCTTTGCAGGGCGTCAACTTTGCGAGCTCCGAAGCGACCGACGCGTTGCGCGTAATCGACTGCTTCACGTCGATGCCTGCGTCGCTTGCAGAGCTCTTCGACGCCGTCGCGGCCAGCAGTGCGTCAACAAATAGTGGCCAGGACGCAAAGCCGGTGTCGGTCGTGATCGACGATCTCAGCGCGCTCAAGTGGCAGTTCGGCGCAGACAAGGTGCTCGCGTTCGTGCGCTGTTGCAAGACGCTCACGCACACGAGCAACGGCCGCGCGAACGTGGTGGTGCTGTCCCACGGCGATACTGAGCTGTCGACAGCGACAGCAGCCTCGACGCTGTCGCCGCTGAAGTCCATGGTAAGCAGGATGAACTCTTTCCTCGTTGTTGCGAAGAGAACGCGATTTCTGTGCGCTGGTCACTCATCGTGCGCTCTGATCGCTGCCACACATTGTTTGTTGCTCGATTGGTGTCCAGAACCCAGTGCTGCGAGACCTCGCGACCGTCGTTTTCTCCGTTGCTCCGCTCCCGAGCGGCTACAGCAAGGACGTACACGGGACGGTGAGCACTCGTGAACTTGAAAGCGTTTGATCTTCTGTTTGTTTTGTTCGAGCTATCGAAAATGGTCGCTCAGTGGTCTGAACTGCTGACTGCGATGCTGTAGCTCACTGCGCAGCGACAGAGCGGCGGCTTGGAGCCCTTCCGAGCGCCCGTGACACTCTCCTACAAGCTTCTCGAGAACACGATTAAGTGTTTTCGCAGTGGCGGGGATGCGCTGCGCAGCATCTGAGGTGAACTCGAGTTGAACTGATTGGTAGTGGTAATCAACGCAGTTTGATCTTCGCAATCGATTAAGAACTCGCCAGCGATTCTAGAGCATCATGCTGGTGACCACCCAAAGTTGGCCGTCGCGTCAAGCATGATGTATGGGATCGACTCTCCAACCAATAAAGGACCCCGGACGTTCATGAACCGAATGGGAAGTGTTTGTGGTGTGACGCCACGACTGAAGCCTCGGGGCTGCTGCAACCTTTGATAGATGCAATCCAGAACCGATGCAAGACGTCAAGACAGCGAGAGACTTCTTTCATTATGAGCGCAGAAATCCAGTACCGCCATTGTCACGACGCCACATTCCCCGATCTCCTAAGTTAAGTCCTGTGGTAGACGAAATGAGACGATCAGCGGCTTCAGCGCCCCGAACGTTCGAGGAGGTGGTGCTGCTGCTGCGCTCGATCCCCAGAGAAAAGTCTTGTGGGAGCAAAGACGATGTTGGGTACACAACAGATTCTCAGATGCTTTTCCACAGGTTGGTCTTTAGCATACAGCTTTCTCGATATTCCGTCGTTATGCGCTTCCAGAGGTCCGCAGTGTCGAAAACTGCTCTTGCTCGCTCATTCTCCGACCAGCGCCAGCACACAGACGCAGACGCACGAGCGTCACGCATCTGCACCTCGGCATCTCGGCAGCCCAGCATGGCGGCCGATCCCGCGCTGGAGCTAGTGGCCGCCGTGCGGCAGGCGTTCGCGGCCGCCTGCGACACACCAGCGCAACCGCGCGAGCGCCTGCCGGAGGAGGTGGAGGAGGGCAACGTCGAGTACAAGCTCAAGCTCACGGACCCAGCGCCTGGTGCGTGTGTGGGTAGAGAGAAAGAGATTGCTGCACACGGTTACACATTGCATCCACGAAGGCGCTCAGCTCACGCCGTGCATTACAATACCCCCCCCCTCATTCATTCCCCATTCCTCATTCCATCCCAGACCGGTTCAAGCACCTGACGACGCAGCTACACTGGCGCCTGAATGAAGGCCGCGGCACTGCGTTCTACGAGGTCGGCGTGCGCGACGACGGCGAGCCTGTGGGGATCGCGGAGGAGCTCATGGTCAAGTCAGTGCGCACACTCGCGAGGTCCGTGAGTGTTGGTGCTAGATAAATGTCAGCCGGTGAGTGTTTGCATGTGCTGATGAGAAGATCTGATTCTGGGTGTTACACTTGGACACAGAATGTGCCACGTGCTGAACGCGAAGCTGCGCATCGTGCGCTTCCACGACGGCCTCAACGCGGCGCTCAAGTGCGCGCGGATACAAGTGACGCGCGTGCTCGAGAGCAGTTCGAAGAAGCACGTGAGGGGTGGGTTACGCTGTGTTGGCGTTCTCTTTCCACGAGTGTTGGTCATTGCTCAAAATGCGAGTGCTATCCTGCAGTGTCTGTGATTGGTAGCGTGGAGAGCGGCAAGTCGACGCTCATCGGCGTGCTCACGCGCGGGTGCTTAGACGATGGAAACGGGCTCGCGAGGATGCTCGTGTTCCGGTGCGCTACATGCATTCGGTCTTGATGAAGAGTGACTGTATCGCCAACAGAATGATTGTCTTATTCCAACATGAACGTAGCCACCGCCACGAGATCGAGAATGGGCGGACGTCGAGCATCAGCGAGCACACCGTCGGTATCACGCAAGACGGGCGCTTCCGCTCGACGGACGCGTTCGAGGCGACCGGCGACTTTTGTGACGACGACGATGACGACGGTGGCGGCGGGGGTGAGGGCGACGCTGGCGCGCAGAGCTTGATCACGTTCAGCGACCTGGCTGGCCACGAAAAGTACCTCAAGGTCACCGCGTCCGGGCTCGCGAGCCAGTTCCCGGACTACGCGCTGCTCGTCGTGGACAGCACGAAGGGCGTACAGCCCATGACGCGCGAGCACGCCAAGATCGCGACAGCGCTCGAGGTCGAGATCTGCGTCGTCCTGACCAAGGTCGACGCCGCGTCGGTGCGGCGGATACAGCAGTCCGTGGACGAAGTGGCCGCGCTCTTACGGTTATGCAGCCCGGCGAGACAACTGCGCGCATTCGAGCGCGGGGCAGTGTCCTTATGCGACAACGATGGCGATAGTGGCGACGAGGGGACGATCCCGCTCTTCCTCGTGTCGAACCTCACGGGCGAAGGCCTTGACGTGGTGCAGGCGTACCTCGCGCGCCTCGCGCCGAAGCGAGTGCGTTAGTAGTTAGTGGCAGCTATGCGTTATGAGTGTCTAACTGACCCGTGCGAACTATTAGACCTGGGCGTCGAAGGACTCGTCCGCGGCGGAGTTTCAGATCAACAAGGCGTACGACATCGAGGACACCGGGACGATCGTGACGGGGCTCGTGCAGAGGTGCGGTCGACAACTCTTTTCGGTCGCGAAGAGTGATATCATTCGCCTTACTGATGCCTCACTGCTGTGGACAGCGGCTCGCTGTGCGCTGGAGATAACTTGCTGCTCGGCCCTGGCGCGGACGGGACGTTCGTCGAGGTGATGATTGACAGCATCGAAGTACAGCGCAAGGCGGTGCCATCCTTGAGCGCCGGCGAGACGGGTGCGGTGCTCATCCGCGTCCCGGCGGTCGGCGAGATGAGCGCGTCGTTCATCCGCAAGGGCATGATGCTGATCCACCCGAGCGTGCGTCCGATGGCGAGCCGCCAGTTCGACGCGGAGGTGCATTTCTGGGCGGACTCGCCGGCGATTCGCGAGAACTACCAGGCCGTGATCCACGCGGGCCAAGTGCGTCAGATGGCCAAGCTTGTGCGCATGAGCGGCCACAGCTCAGAGAGCAGCAGCAGCGACACTCCGCGTGCAGCCAAGTTCCTCAAGACGATGTGCCGGTTCGAGTTCATGTACTGGCCCGAGTACATGCGGCCGGACCTGCCGCTCGTGCTCCGTGAGGGCTCGGCGCACGGCGTCGGGAAGGTCGTGCGCTCTGTGCACCTACCGAACGAGCACGTCGCGAGTGTTCGGACATGCTGAGCGGGCTCAGGAGCCATTATGACTGAAGAGGAGAACTAGGATGGAGTGAGAAAAACACAAAAGACGAGATGATGGCACCACGTCATCTACTGTAACAAGAGCACACGAACGCTCATATTGATCGTACACACCCGCATTCACCCAGACATTTGTAATCGTTCATTACCACCCAATTACCCATAACCACCCATTCAATCACCCATAACCACCCAACCACCCAACTACCATCTATTCAAAGGGACACACTGGGCAGGGCGACATGGACGACGGAGACGGGAACAAGCACGTGTCGGCCGACGACTTTGCCTTCGGGAACGATTTGCGCCTGGACTTTGACGCGATCGGAGGACACGAGCACCGCCGCCACAGTAGCTCGAAACATGCCATCGCTGGCAACAACTCGGTGGACGAATCGAAGAAGACGAAGACGCTTCGCAAGCGCAAAGGGCCGAGAGCGCAGACGATCGAGGAGGTCTTCGCGACCATCAGCTCAGTGCGATCGTCCGGACTCAACCCTCCGCAGGAACACATCGTGCTTACACCGCGCTCGGCAGAAGCGTGTCTGCGCTGCGGCGTGAACCCGGAGGCGCTCAAGATCCGCGACCTCGAGTCGTTCTACGACACGGATGTGTCTCCTGCAGTGCAGCGCATGCGGCACGAAGCGTATTCGATGCGTCGACACGAGGAGATGAAGGCTGTGCGCCATGAGAAGAAGAAGATCATCGAAGCAGAGGACGCAGCGATGGGGTCACTTGGTCTCTCTCCTCACTACTCGCCACAAGGTCCAGCAAGAACGTCGGGAGGCAAGCATCACGGGAAGAAACATGGCGCCGCGAAGACGAGCAGCGTAGCGCTGTCGACGCACTCGAGTCCGGAGAAGTCGGACTCGAAGCTCACGCTACTGGAGATCGAGAAGAAGCGCCTCGAGAAGGTGAAAGCTCGCCAGGAGCGTGAGCTCGAGCAGATGCTCGACTTTGAGATCAAGATGAGCAAGATTCAGCAGGAGGCGGTCGAGAAAGCCGAGCGAGAGCGGAGACTCAATGAGCAGCGGGAGCGAGAGCGCGCGCGATTCGCGAAGGAGATGGCGGAGGAGAAGCGGCAGCGCGAGGTCAAGAAGAAGGCACAGATGGACGCCGAGGAGGAACGCCGGAAGCTGCTCGCAGCGGAGATGGCGCAGCGAGATCGCGAGCTGGCCGAGCAAAAAGCGAAGCAGGACCGCTTGCGCCGCATTGAGGCAAGAGAGCGCGAGGAAGAGCGTAAGGCGAAAGCGGAGGAGCACCGCCAGATGACTGAGGAGATCACGAGGCAGCAGCAACAGGAGATCGCCGAGCGGCTCAAGGAGCTCGATCTCGCCGAGAAAGCGCGCAGTGAAATGGTGGAGCAGCAGCGCGTCGAGCGAGCGCGAGAGATGGAAGAGCGCCGACGCGTGGTGACGCAGCGCATTCGTAAGAACCTCAAGCAGTCCAAGAAGCTCGAGCTGCAGCGGAAGCGCGAGATCAAGCGGAAGCAGCTTGCGAGCGAGCAGTTGCGTCAAGAGCACGAAGCGGAGCTCGAGCGTCAGCGAGAACTCGCGCGCAAGCAGCAGGAGATGATGGAGCGCAAGCGATTGCTAGTGATCGAGGAGGCGAAGCGTGAAGAGGAGCGCAAGAAAGAGGAACTACTGCAACGGCAGCGCGAGATGGATGTGAACGTGCACCAGCTGCAGGAGACACAGCAGCAGCAACTGGAGCTGAAGAAAGAGTACCGCCGCATCCAGCAGCAGCTCAAACTGGACAAGGTCGAGCGAATGAAGCGCATCCAGGAGTACAAGCGCCTCGAGACACTGCGCAAGATGCAGGAGATGGAGCAGCGCACGCAAGCGATGCTGGACGAGAAGGACAGCCTGATCAAGCGCCGGAAGCAGGTCGCAGTGCACGCCAAGATCCAGCGCGACCTCATCATGCGCACGATGGAGAACGTCAAGATCACGAAGAAGTGGAACCAGGCGTCCAAGACGATCGAGCAGGTCATGGGCAAGTCGTCGTCGCGGTCGCCGTCGCCGAGCAAATCAGTGTCGGGACGCCCCAAGTCCAGCTCTGGTGCCATATCGCGGCAGACATCGCTGCCGACGATCTCGCGCCCACACACGCCGAGCGCTGGTGCTCAGTCTCAGGTGTTTCGCCCTCCGTCTCCGCCACCGACACGAACCGCGTTCAAATTCACGAAAGAGGCGCAGGAACAGGTAGCGAGAGGCAGGGACAGCGGGCCGCAGACGTACTTTTCGCCGTACGACCAGGTACCGGAGCAGATCCGATCGAAGAAGCTCAGCCACGTACGGTCGTCCGTACTATGAGTGTGGAGACCTGCAGTGGTTGGCGAAAGCCAATCGCACACATACATCCGGTGCAGATTCCTCTGCTCCATTCTTCACTATTCACTCTTATTTGCATGCCGACGAGCTCGACTACCTTGACGAAGCGAACCTGGCCTCCTTGCTAGCCAGCGTGGGGACCTTGAGCTTCTGCGCCTGGTTTCCTAAATGTGCCTTCCAGCTTCATCCAGCCATCCCGCTGACGATATCAGCGACTGTCACGCGATCCGTCCAGCCATTCATGCTTGCGTTCGTGCATGCGTGCAGCCAGACAACTAAGATCCGCATGACGGGGTAATGACACTGCTATCCCACAAAGGCAGCGAGAATCCCACGACACACACGACACACCGTCAAGCAGCAGAGCTTCGTCGATAAAGCAGCTCTGTGCGAGACACGACACGAGAATCGTAGACGATACTCGATGTGAATAAATCGTAGACTGGCGTACCTCACCCACATTGCGCCCCAACTCCTGGAGCCGACCCCTCCAGTCACTAGCCGCAGTTCACACAATCTTGTCAGTGTCGCACGCCAACGAGCTTGCTCGGCATCGCCATGTTGTTGTCAACAGTGAAGAGCTGGAATCACACAACAATCAATCGCATGAACACACAAGTCACACCGCATACAGAACTTCAGACTGCGAGATCAAAGTGGCATCTGTACCTGCGTCTCGTTGCTCTGGTTTGTCGACTACGTGAACACGATGCCGCACTTGAGCGTATCACTTGGTGGTCCACCTTCGACGTCCAGTCGCTCGAATTTATTGCGAGTGGCAGGTGGTGAACACACCAGTAAGCAAATGGTCTCACCGTTTGCAAGATCAGAATGACGTATCCCACGAGCTCGACCTTTTCGAGTCAACAACGCATGGGCAGATGATGGTATACATCGGAGCGAATGAAGTCGTCATCGTCGTCAAGCTTCACCTACACGTCCTGCGTCCGCAGGCACTTGATGCGTGACCCGCGCTTCGCGGTGCATTCCCCCCGCACTTGGCCACTCTCGCGCAGGTGCGTCTAACCGACACACGCAATCTACGAACCGAGGGAGAAGCCGATGGTCGCCTCCAGTTTCTCGTGTATTAACCAGTGGTACCTCATGAAGAACCGTGGTGCCCAAGCAATCCGTCCAGTATCTAACTGTTCTTTCATGTGCCGCCGTCGGACAACTCGCATTCTCCTAAAACACTTCTCGATCAGTATATTATCCCTATGCTACTTCCTAATTCAGTGCCTCCCTCTCGAGCCAAGTGCAAATGCCCTCTTTATCCGACGGCGGACACCTTTCTAGCGCCTCATCCCGTGTCATTCGCCAACTCGCACTGCAGCCATCATGCGCCTCCTTCTCCTCCTCCTAGCGCTGCTCGCCGCCTCGGCCGCCGCGACAGTTGCTTCTGCATTGCCGTCGCCCTGGCCGGCAGCCGCCGCTTACGCGCTGCCGGCGGGCGACCTCGCGCTCCAGCTCTGCACCCGGGACGCGCACATACGCGCGCGCGGCGGCGCGCTCTTCGCGCTGGTGGCGGCGCCGTCGCTGGCTGCTGACGACGTCGCGTCGACAGTTCAGCAGGCGGACGCACTGCTGCGCGCGTTATCGACGCCGTGCGCGCCGGTGACAAACGGTTCGCGCGTTGACAGCAGCGCCGGCGACACCCTCTACCGCGCCGAGCTGGGGGCGACAGCGAAAACGGACGCGAGCGACGACGCGCCGTGCGTTGACGCGCTGCTGTCGGTCGCAAACGCGGGCACGTTCCTGCTGCTCGCCGAGTTCGCGACGCTCGAAGCCGCGATCTTCGACGCGGCTCACGGCACTCCGGTGTCGCCGGTGCAGTGCGTCGCTGGCTGCGAGGCAGCCGCTACTGCTGCTGTTGTGTCTGCTGCTGCTGCTGTGGATGACCAGCTCGATGACAACACGGACAGCGGTGGCGGCGGCAGCGGCAGCGGCAGGTGGGCGAGCCCCGTAGTGGCGTCGCTGCTCATTTCGCTCACGTCGATCGTGGGCGTCGTGATCCTGAGCTTCGACAAGGGCCGCGTGGAGGCGATCGTGGAGTACATGGCAAGCTTCGGCGCCGGGTGCCTGCTGGGCGTGGTGGTCTTCCACCTGTACCCGGAGGGCACAGGGTACCTCTCGGACGCCGGCCACTGGGTCATGGGCGCGTGCGTGCTTGTCGGCATCGTCCTGTCCATGTCGCTCGAGGCCGGCGTGCACTTGATGCTCGCGGCGTTCGGCGTCGACCACTGCAACGACGGTCACTCGCATGGCCACCACCCGCACCACGACCACGCCACGATGGACCAGCTGTCCGAGACGGACCGCCTGACGCTCAGCCCTGAGAGCCAAAGCCCGAGCGGTCACAGCCACGCGAGCCACCACATCGCGGTGAGCGTGCACCACCCGGTTAAGCACAGCCACAGCCACAGTTCGCGCGCGGGCGAACGGGATTCGCTCGTGAAGGGCGACCACAGCCACGGCCACATTCGTGAACACGACCACGAACACGGCCACGAGCACGGCCACGAACACGGCCACGAACACGGCCACGAACACGGCCACGCTCGCCGCTCATTCTGGAACAGCCACATCGCACCGCTGGTGTTTGTGGACCCCGTGGCGTGGATCACGGCGATCGGCGACTTCTTCCACGCGTTCACGGACGGCGTGGTGCTCGCGGTGGCGTTCAAGAGCTGCAGCTCGTCGCTCGGCTGGGCCGTCGCGTTCGGTATCGTGCTTCACGAGGTGCCACACCGCGTGGGCGACTTCTTCATCTTCCTCAAAGCGGGGATGCACGTGGCCCAGGCGCTCGTGCTCAACTTCTTCGCGTCGCTGGCATCGTTGCTGGGCGTGGTCATCCTCTTCGCGGTCGGCGACGTGGGTCACCACACGCTTGGCGTGCTCCTGGGCGTCGGCACTGGCGCGCTTCTATTTATCGGCCTCACGGAACTGCTGCCGCCGATGCTCGCGGTGCGCGAGCGCGAGCGGCTCTCGCTGCACTTCGTCTGGTTCTGCGTCGGCTGCGTTGCCATCGGCCTCTCGGTGCTCCAGGACACGCACTGCCACGTCTGAACTAACGGCTTTATGAGTCTCCAGTGAGTCATAAATCAATGTACTTCTCGATTCTCGATGACCTTGCTGCCATGTAACACTGCTCGATAGCAAAGCGAGCAGACTCTGTCGCGAGTCCACCAGCTGTGTGTCGGAGTCAGCGACTGGAGCTCTCCAACTGGGCTGCGCGGGAATCCAAAAGCACCAGTCAAAGGGCTGTGGAGCGCGCTACGACAACGCGGTTTCGGAGCACGGCCGCAGTCTCCTCCACACTGCAGCGCCCGCAGTGCGTGGATATGGGCGAGTGAGTCGAGAGGTGGGCCTAGAAGCGAGTCCACACGGTAGTCTGAGCAGACAGCAGGAAGCATGTGGAGCGCGCAGCAGGCGGTTGCCTGGCGCCTCCACACAGTAGCCCGTTTGCATAACACCAACTGCTTTTCATTCCTTCTCTAATGACTGTGACTGTGACTGCTCTCGCAGTGCTTGTGCTGGAGCACCGAGAGCCCGATGAGGATGCACCCGAGCGAGAACCAGAAGAAGTGCAGTGCGGCGCGGCGGCGGTCGCGCACTGCGAGCATCGGAGGCAGCAGTACGCTCAGTCCGATGAATGCGAGAGCGCCGCAGCCGAAGCCCATGAGGAACCCGAGCGCGTGGTTGCTCACGGAGCCCGCTGCGAGCAGCACCACGGCGCCGAGCAGCGATGCCAGCGACGCGAAGAAGTTGAGCACGAGCGCCTGGGCCACGTGCATCCCCGCCTTAATGTAGATGAAGAAGTCGCCCACGCGGTGCGGCACCTCGTGAAGCACGACGCCGAGCGCGACAGCCCAGCCGAGCGACGAGCTGCAGCTCTTAAACGCCACCGCGAGCACCACACCGTCCGTGAACGCGTGGAAGAAGTCGCCGACCGCCGTGATCCACGCCACGGGCTCGACGTACTTGAGCGATGAGATGTACTTCTCGTGGAACGACTGCGGTGGCTTCACGTCGCTAGGAACCGCGGCATTCGGCGTCGTCGGGTGGGCAATGTACTCGGGACCACTCGCTTGGAGCGAGACCTGGCTGAGTCCCTTCTCAGCGATGTCAGGAGTGGACTGAGTAGACTGGTGGTGGTGGTCGTCGTCGGTGCTGCCGTGCGAGTGGCCGTCGTGCCCGTGGTGGTGGTCTACGCCAAACGCCGAGAGCACCATGTGCACGCCCGACTCGATCGCCATCGAGAACGCGATGCCGCCGAGAACCCACACGCCCATGACCCACTCGCCCAAGTCACTCAAGTACTCAGTGCCCTCTGGATACAGGTGGAAGACCACGACGCCCAGCAGACACCCCGCCGCGAAGCTCGTCATGTACTCGACGACCGAGTCGATGCGGCGCTGGCTCAGCCCCAGGATGATTACGCCCACGAACGACGTGAGCGAGATGAGCAGCGACGCGCCGACAGGTCCCCACCAGCTGTCGGACGGCTTGTCCTCCGAGTGCTCCTCTTCCTCCTCCTCGCACCCCGAGTGGCACTTGAGCACCGCGACCGTCTGCGCGCTGGCGTCCCGCAGCTCCACGCCCACTTCGTCGCCGCCGTGCTGCGTGAAGAGCATGAAGACGCCGCTGGCAGTGATCGGCAGCGCCGCCTCGACGCACAGCTGGTCCGCGGCGAACACGGCGCGGTACAGCACGTCCGGGGCCGAGTCGTTCGTCTTGACCGCGAGCGTCTTGCCGTTCTGCACGTTCTCGTGCACCACCTCGTCCGACGCGAACGTCTCGAAGATCTCGTTGGCATGCACGGTGGCGGCGCTCGCGTCGGTGTCGCTGCTGGATGCGAGCGGCAGTAGCGCAAAGATCATGCCGCCTTCCTCGGTCGCCACCTCGGCGCTCGCAGCGCAGAGCTTGAGCGAGTAGTTGCTGGCCGGGAGCTCGTAGAGCGCGGAGGCCTCCCACGGCGCCTTGGGGGTGTCGGCGGAGGTTTCTTCGTGGTGGTCGCCATGCGCGTGAGCAGGGGACGCGGTCAGCGCCAGCAGCAGCAGAGCCGCGAAGAGCCCGAGGGACTTCGCGCGGGACAGGAGTGCCGCCATCTTGGTCACTTGGCTGGAGGTCGAAGAGTGCGTCGCTGGACTGGACTGGAGAGTAGCAGCTCCCGCACACTCGCTGGTGCAGGTCTCTCCGGGGGCCAATTCGCGTGTCAGGCAAGCGCCGGCTTTGTCCGACGGCGACTTTTTCGATACCTCGACACGCGACGCGCCCACTCGGCGTCAACGGATGCGTGTGTTATGGAGCGAGTCCACTTGGTGGTCACAATGTCTCGATGGGCTTGTCCGACGGCGAACTGGTTTGCCGCCGTCGGACAAGCGCACTTTAGCGGGAAAGCTACTTCGCACTTAAACGGAGGGGGCAGCAAAGGTCGCCGAAAAGATCCGCACATCAAAAAGATGCGCAAGCGCAGCAACCAGCAGCAGCGCCCGGCAGCTCGCGCGCACGGCGAGAGCGCCGACCGCCGCTCGGATCCGCTCCGCAGCAGCAGCGGCGGCGACGGCACCAAGGCGTCTACTGCCACCACCACCAGCAGCAGCCGCAGCCTCAGCGCACTCGCTCTTCCTCGGGCGGACGTGGTGCTCGCAGCGCTAGTGCTCTCGGTGTACACGCGCACGCTATACCCGTCGGTGGCCGGCGGTGACAGCGGCGAGCTAGTGGCCGAGTCGTGCCACCTCGGTGTGTCGCATCCGCCAGGATACCCGCTCTTCAACCTCGCGGTGCACGCGTTCGCGACGCGACTCCCGTGGGGGATTGGGACGCTGGCGCCGCCGACAATCGCGTGGCGCGCAAACTTCTTCTCAGCTGGTACCATGTCTACCCGTTAGATTGAGGATAGGTGAGAAGAGCGACACTGACATTTGCACTTGGATGGGTCGCTCGGCTAGTGTGCGACACAGCGGCGGCAGTGCTCATTTACCACTGCGTGCGGCAGTGGACAGCTCGAGGCGGACGCAGTCTCCCGGCGTTCACGGCAGCGGTGCGGCATAGTATTCCCAAAGACTAGTCTCTACCCGGTAGATTCTGTATGACGGATGCTCCCTCACTGGCAACGCCGGCACGAAAACACTGCTTGCAGGCGCTCTTCGCGTTCTCGCCGCTTATCTGGACGTACGCGGTTGGCGCTGAAGTGTTCGCGCTCAACAACCTCTTTGCTGCGGCGCTCATCTTTCTCCTGCAGCGCTATGCGCGGAGCCTTCCGAGTGCTGCAGGCGGAGGCACCTTGCGTGTCGCGATGACGGGGGCGTTTGTGAGCGGACTCGCGCTCTGCAACCAGCACACGATCGTGCTCTTCGAGATCCCGATCGTGTGCTGGGTGCTCTTCACACGGCGTCGCACGCTGATCGGCATCGAGCTGCTCCAGATCACCGCCGCGTTTCTTGCTGGACTGCTCCCATACATCTACATGCCGATCGCGATGTCGTGGAATCCGCAGCCTGGATCCTGGGGTGACGTCACCACTCTCGCAGGGTTCTTCCACCACGTCCGTCGCGGCGACTATGGCACCTTCCGCTTGTTCTCGACGAACGAAGCGCATGAAGGCCTCTGGACGCGGCTCTGGCTGTACAAAGTGGATCTGACCACCCGCGAGGTTCCGCTCCATCTCGCGCTGCCGGTGCTGGCGATCGGCATCTTGTCGACGTTAATGCAGCAGCCGAAGAACCCACAAGGATCTTCTTCAGTCAGCGCTTCCGAGTCGGCTGAAGCGAGCAGATCAAACAGCGAACTTAGTCGAGCTGTCGGATGGCTGGTGCTCTTCACCTACGCGTTCTACATGATCGTGTTTCACTCGCTCGCGAACCTGCCGCTCAGCGAAGGGCTCACGTACGGCGTGCACATGCGTTTCTGGCAGCAGCCGAACGTGATCGTGTTCATTTGGCTCGGCGTTGGATTCGACAAGATCGTCGAGGCTGCGAGTCGGATTACAGCTTCGAGAAGCGGCAATATCAATCGTCGCTCAGTCCTTACAGTCGGTTCTAGCGCTGTTCTCCTCGCTCTTGTCGGGCTCCAGATCACGACTTGGTACTCCCTATGCGACCAGAGTGCAGCGCTGTACATCCGCAATTACGCGCGGGCACTGCTGGATCCGCTGCCGCGAGATGCGATTTTGTTCGTGAACTTCGACTTGCAATGGACGTCGCTGCGGTACCTGCAGCGCTGCGAGCAGCGGCGCACAGATGTGACGATCCTCAACCTTTCGCTGATGTCGTTCCAGTGGTTCGCATCCAAACACGCTCACTACCCGACACTGTCGTTTCCTGGCACGCGCTTGGTTCCGTTTGGTGGTGCGGTGAGTTCCGAGTCGCTTTCTATTGCTTTGTGGAAGTACTAGTTAGTACTTGTCAAGTCTCGCTCAGTGTCTACGCTTGTCGTTGTTCTCGTCATATAGAGCAACGGCTTCACGTTCGCGAGCTTCCTGGATGCGAACTACGAGTCTCTGTCTCAGAAGTCGAATCCCCGCAAACCACGCCGAGGCATCTTCTTCGGCGGCAAACTCAACTCTCATGATCATGACTTCCAGCACAAGTACACATTCGTGCCGTTCGGGCTGCTGGACGAGATCCACCGTAAGGATGAGGTGGCAATGGCGCCACAGCTCCGTCTCAAGCAGTGGTACACAGCGCAGCAACGAGTGATGGCGGTCGTACGCGATTGTCTGCCAGTACTGCCTCCGAGCGATCACTACAGCGACGAAACGTGGGAATGGACGATCGTACGTGAGCTCTGCAGTAGTACCTCATAGCAGCAAGCCTCAGCTGACGCAGCGAGATTTGATGCTTGTTGGCCCTTCAGGCTCGCGACTACGGGATGAAGACGCTCAGCTGGTCGACGTACCTGCTCGAGCGGACGATCGCCGAGGACCCGCACAACGTCACGCTGCTGAGCGCGGCGACACTCGCAATGGAGCGCTCGTACCAGTTCGAGCCGCCCCAGTTCTGGAACGCGGCCGCGAACCTTAAGAACCTCGGCCTCGCGTACGCACAGATCGTCAAGTCGAGCAAGGAGTTCGCGTCGGACGACGGCTCCGACCCGTTCCTGAACGACGTCGTGGGCGCCAGCGTGGGCGACAAGTCGAGGTGAGCGCGTCGTCTGGCTTCATTCTGGTCCATGGCAAGTAGACGTGCGACGTAACATGCATTGTTGCTGGGGTCACCCTGCAGGTTTAAGGATCGCGCGTCGGCGCGCATGCTCGAGGTCTGGGACAGGTGGCTGCAGCTCCCGGACGCGCGGCGCGACCCGGGGTTCGCTGCGATCGAGAGCGTGGTGCGCAAGTTCCTGCCCGAAACGAGCCCCAAAACATCACGGGAGAAGACAACACCCACTGGCGGTGCATCGCGTAGGAAGAGCAAATCGAAGCGCAAGACGAAGCGCAAGCCCTCGACCAGCCACGCGTAGCAGGGAGACTCAAACACTTTCACTCCATGCAATTGTTTCAAGCTGCAGTTGTACGGGAGAGAGCTAGGAGTGCTGCCGTGCCTTACTGGTACAGCTTGATGAGCTCGTCCGAGACCGCCGAGGGCGTGAGCACGCCCAGGTCCGTGAACATGAGCGAGATGTAGCCCGGCGGCGTGTAGTCGAAGAACGGGTTCGTGGTCGAGAGGTTCTTGCGGTCGCGCGCGGCGCCGACACCGGGGAGTTCGAGCTCCATGTGCGTCTGCGGCACGTCGCGCTGCGTGAGCGGGTAGAGGCGCGCGAACTTGTAGCTCTCGGCCGCGACGTAGAAGGGCTTCTTCATGGCCTGCGCGAGCACAGCGGCCGCGTACGTGCCGACCGAATTGACGATGCCGCCGTTCTCGACGACGCCCTCGGCGCCCACAATCACGAGGTCCGTTTGCTCCATGAAGAAGCCCACGGCCGAGTCGAGGATCACGGTCGTCGGGATGCCGCTCGCCGCGAGCTTCTCGGCAGTCTGGGCCGACGCCGCGGGGCCGCCGCGGCCCTCGGTCACGAACACCGAAAAGTGCTTCGTCTTCGCGGCCTCACAGAGCAGCGCGATGACCACGCGCGACGCGCCGTGCGTCAGCACGCGCTGTTCGCCGTCCAGCCCACATATACATGCACATGCACATGCACAGTACCATCTTCAGTATCAAGTATCATACTCCCAATACTGTGAGCCATTCGTTCGTTCTCGGTATCGCCGCCCCTCACCATGCCGTCGCGGATGAAGCTGTGGCCGACTTGCGCGATGCGCTTGCGGCTCGAGAGCGACGTCTCCGCGAAGAAGTTGCCGCGGTCGATGAGCTGCGACTTGCAGAGCTCGAAGTCCTGGCGGGTCATAAGCATAGGATGTGAGAAGTCTCCGCCGGCTGGGACCGAGCGCCCGAACGACCGAGCGAACGCACGTCGAACTCGAGGAAGCAGCGCGTGACGTAGCGCAGGAAGAGCTGGCAGCCGGCGGTCGTCGCGATGGAGTTCTGGTAGCGCGCGTGCGCGTCCGGCGGCTGGAAGCGCTTGAGCTCGAGCGCCGCCGCCTGCAGCTCGGCCTCCATCTGCATCATCGTGGAGGCGCCGGAGCGCCGGATGACGCCCGTGAGCGCGCGGATGACGGCCACGGCCACCGCCACGTCCGCGTCGCGCAGGTACTGCAGGAAGTCGGTCACGACCACGGGCTGCTGCGTCATGGTTGGGGCTCGCTTGGTCTTTCGTTGGTGGCAGCAGTGCTTCTGATACTCCGTAGTACCAGGAGGTATCGGAGTATCAACCATTTGCTAGACAGCGAAAAGGCACCTCTGATTCGCGTACGTGATACCAACGTGTCTGTTCATGCCGTTTGCGAGAGCGAACCAAAGTATCGCGTTGTGGACGGGATGTGAAAGGAGACTTTTCCAACACAGAGGTGGAATAAGCGCGATACTTTGGTATCACTCATGGCGGATGCGTACAGCAAGACCGTCGGCGGCAAGCTCAAGCTCAAGGGCGGGCTCTCGCTCAAGTGCGTCGTTTGTCACTCGCTGCATGTATGCTGCTGGCAGCCAGCCAGCCGCCCGCCCGCCCACGCAATGCGTTGATACCAATCTCTCTCATTGCTAGACCCGCGAAGAAGTCGCACAAGCGCAAGAGCAAGAGCTCGAAGAAGTCGGAGGCGTCCCATGATACCGAACGTGATACCAGAAGCGCCGAGAGCTTCGAGCTCGTGAAGCGCAAGGGCTCCGGCCGCGTGCTCTCGTCCGGCACGACGCTCATGGGGCAGCCGGGCACGCGCTTCCTGCAGGAGCTGCGCGCGGGCGACGCGATCCTTGTGCAGCACCCGACGTCGCTCACGGAAGAGACGCGCATCGTGCGCATGGTGCTCAGCGACGTGTCGGCCGCCGTCAGCTCGGCCTTCAGCTCCGACCTCGTGAGCTCCACGCCCTTCTACTACATCAAGGCGCCGCCGGACACCGCCGCGCAGGGCGACGAGGAGGTCTGGAGCTACCAGGTGCTAGTAAAGAGTAGCAGATGGTTCGCTGATCCCCGCGTCGCTGGTGATGCCGACCCAGGAGGTGAAGAAGCGCAAGCGCCGGACGGACGAGGCCTCGGCCTTCGGCACGTACGCCGGCGGCACGGAGGCCGGCTCGCAGTTCACGTACCGCGTGAAGAAAGGCGGCGCGTACGGCGGCTACGCGATCATCAAGGAGGTGGGCGTGAGCGAGAGTCTTGAAGGGCGCGGGCGCTGCCCTGCTCGTGCTGACTGCCTACCTCTACTGCAGGACGCTACGGTGGAGCGCAGTCGGGAGGACCTGCTGGACCTGCGGTCGAAGCGGAAGGGAGACCGCCACTGCATGTAGCTGGGCGGCTAGGGACGTAGGAAGTGGCGGAGACGAAGGCGATCGTACATCGGTGGTGGGGCGAGCGCACCCGCAGTCGCTGGATCATGCTAATCTCATCTCTCGGCCACACTTCGCCCCGCTTGCGCCTGCTGCCTCGCTGTGCTTCGAGAGCTGCTTACAGCAGCACCGGATGGCCACGGCGACACGCTCGCCGCCGCACGCGCGAGGTGCAGCATCGCTAACCGCGTCGGAATCATGCATGCAGGTGCCTCGCGTGGCAGTTGGCGAGAGCGACTCGGGGACGAGCTGCTGCTACTGCGGTCCCAAGCGGCGGCGCTGCTGGCATGCCAGACCCACGTCGAGCGCTTCCGCGACGCGGCGATTGCGCCTGCCCCACCGATCGGCGCCACCACACACAAGCTGCCGCTGCTGCGAGGCGAGGCGGCTGCGTGTGCGCCACGAAGGCGGATAAAGGACCGCGACCATCCTTGTGCAGAGCGACCCGGTGTCTGGCGGCCGGCCGAGGTGACGGCGAGCCTGCTGGTTCGCAGAGCCTGCAGCCGGCGGAGGCACGTGCCACGCCGTCCGCCGCTATGGTCGCGAGCATGGATGTCCTGGTCGCGGCATGTACCACCATTCCTGCGTGGGTGTGGGTCTGTCATTCTCTGGCTTGATTTGCAGCGCCAAAGTCGAATTCGCGATGGACACCGCGCCGCCGCCGCTGCTCCTGCTCGAGCACGACGCGCCCGCGACGCTCGCGGCGGCGCTCGCGCTCGTCGACAGCTGCGCGACAGACGCCAGCGCCACGTGCGACAGCAGCAGCAGCAGCAGCTCGCCGCCCCCCGCGCGCCGCCGCGTGCGCAAGCCCAACACGGCGGTGCTCGCGGAGCTGCGCGAGCAGGTGGCGACGCTGAGCGAGCGGCTGCTGGAGCTGCAGGCGCGGCGCGCGGGGCTCCCGCTCTTCCGAGCAGTCGACGCAGCCGCAGCCGCAAGCGCGAGGCTCCGGCGCGTGGCCGCCAAGGGCAGCGCGCAGGAGCTCGACGCGGCGATGCGCGAGCTGCGGCGGCTGCAGACAGCCAAACAGCGCAACGCAGCGCTCAGGGCGGCGTGGAAGACGCAGTCCGCGCTCGCGCAGGAGCTGCGCGCCATCATGATCAAGCAGGTGGCGATCGCGGTGCGTGCACATGCAGCATACTGCGGGAGTGGAGGGAGAGGAGCTGAAGCGATGCTCTCTATGAATGAGCAGCAGAGTTCGGACGCGCTGCTGGCGATCCCAACACCAAAGCACGCGCCGCCGTTCACGTGGCACCACGACGTGTCGACCGTCGTGAAGGATCCGGCGTGCTACCTCACGGAGCTGGACGCGAGCCTCGCGGCGCTGAGTCGCGAGACGGCGGCGATCACCGCGTACATCACTAACCTGCGCGACGCGCGCTGTTCGTTCTCGGTCAGCCACGTGCGTCCGGACCACAGCCCCGGCGGCCGCATGTTCGAGTTCGTGGCCTGCACGCAGGTCGCGTCCACGATGGAGGACGTGAGCCTACACTTCTGGGGGAGGAAGCATTGGGACGGGAAGAACGCGCGCCGCGTGCGCCTCGAGGGGCTCGATCTGCTCGATCCGCACCAGCACCGCTTCGCGCAGCGTCTGGACTGCAAGTTCGGCGCCGTGTTCGTGGACGTGACGATGGGCGTGTGCCGGGTCGCCGAGCCTGGGCGCATCGTGAAGCTCTTCTCGTCGCTGCTCGCGCTCGAGGAGACCGACGTCCGCTTCCGCGAGCGCGCGTGGATGACAATCGAAGCGGACAAGAACTCGGCAGGCGCGCCCGTGGTAGCGATCAAGATGTGCTACCGTCTGAGCCCCGAGCTACCGAGTCGGCCGCGAACCGCCGCAGCGACACAAGCGAGCCCGGGGTACTTCGAAAACCTCATCTTCGAGACCCAGAGCAAGCGGATGCGGGATGTGCTGCTCCAGCGCCAAGCTGTGCTCGTGGATATGTTCGGCTTGGCGAGCACCAGCACATTGAGCTAGCTAGACACAGCCTTTGAGGAGGCGGATGTATGAGTGAGGAAGCTCCGGTGTCGTTTTACCAATTATGCAGACACAGCTCAAGCAGTGTCCGCACGCGGGCTCCTTACGGACACATCTCCGAAGAGCCCTGCAATGTTGGCGGCACCGCGCGATTTCTGAGCCGAGTCACCGGCGAGGATGCTGCAGCAAGTCGATGTTTTTGAGTAAGATGTTCTTAGCAGCGTTCACGTCGCGATCTTAAACATGCTTGCACGATGGGCAGACGAACACTTCGTTGTTGTCGAACTGTCGGTGCGCAAAGCCACAGACTGGCCACGCCTGCGACGTCAGCTCCTTGGTACACTCGATCACCCGACCTCTTGTTTGCTCCATCTTGTACCTCAGCATCCTCTTGAAGCCGTAGTGCGCCTGAGCCGTCATCGTGCGAGCAGTTAGAGAGCTGATCTCTCGACAATCTCCATTCCTTTGCTCTCACTGAGCCAGCTGCAAAGTAGAACACGTTGGCAGCAACGTTGTCGAGCAGTTGATGAGCAGTCACAGCGACAGCTTTGAATGCATGCGGCTCGCGAGTCTGGTAATCTTCCGCAGTGTAAGGTGAAGCTGCCGGTGAAGCCGATACTTGCTGCGATGGAGAATGCCACGAGACTCGTGCCGCACGCTTTTTCTTTGCGAGCACAGCCTTCGTTCTTATTTACACCGTTGGGAGAGTTGGGTCGTGAGGTTGTTCATGATGGACGAGGACCTTACAATGCTTGTGCTTGGAGTAGACACAGTGAAGACACGATCCGATCAAGATGGTGTGCGACGGGTCTAACGAGGAGCAGTGAGTAGAGTTCGACCATGGAACTGTTGCGTATCGCTCGTGATGAGTGCGGACTTTGCGAGCTTGAAACAACCTCTTTCGATCATTCTCATCAAGCAGCAGTCTCGGTTCGAGTTGAGATTGACTTCGATATGCACTTCGTACTTTTGCTCGAAATAGCAGAATGAGAGCGCTCGAGCTGCGAGCGCTTTCTTGTCTTCCTTGTCTGTGTGCGTAGCGATGCGGCGTTGCTGCTACTGCTGCTGCTGCTGCTGCTGCTGGTGTTCTCAATCAGGTGGTGAGTCCGGTCCAAGGCTTCACTGTGCGAGTGTCGTGGTTGTCTTACAATATAGCCGCTGAGCATCAGCGACCAGGAGTGCGGCGCTAACAGGACCATCACGTTGCACTCGATTGCTCTGAACGAACGCAAGCGAGCCCGACCGCTGGGCTCCCCGATTCCGTTGATTGTATCGTTTGTCCCCAAGACAACGTCTGCGCGTACCAAGCACTTCGACTTTCGATACGAGAATGAAATCGGTGGAAGGATCAATGCGACGATCGACAATCACTGTACAATCCGTGCAGACGAATGCAGACATACACAAAGGAAAGCCACATACCGGAAACACAGCTCGATGGAGCGAACGACGAAGAAGCCTGCCGTGTTTGGCATTTCGGTGCCTGCAAGACCACCAACACTCGGACTGTGAACCCAAACGATCACAGCCACGACCTCCGCTCCGAGTCGTTGCCGTCGTCGTGTACAACTGGCTGCTCTGGGGGTTCTTCACCGTCACGATCTTCGGACAAGTCTTCGGCAGCGTGTGGACGCACAACAGCAGCAAAGTCGACCTGGTCTACGGCCGAGACCCGGCAGACGGATTGTACCAAGTCCACGGCTCAAACGAAGTGCCGTTCACGGACCGCTCGTACGTGTGTGCGCGCCGCGGTCGCGTGTACAGACCCGTGCAGCTGCAGGAAGCGCTGGACGCGTCCACGTCGGTGGTCGTCGACTCGAGTGCAGGAGATGCCGTGAACGGCTATCGCGTCGTGAAGCGCACGCAGATGCAGATCAGCGAGACGGCGATGGAGGCATACAAGAACACGTGTGCCTCCATCGCGGATACACTCGAGAATACCTTGGATCGTTGTGAGCAACTTGGCTACAACATCACACGCGACCACTTGCGGATCGTTGTGGACGCAGGTGGTAACCGCACGACAATGAAGCTCCTGAAGAACACACTCCCGATTCTTGTGCTGCCGTTCGGAGACAACTACTTGTACTCTCGCTACGTGGTTCCGAGTTGGGACGGGAGCGCGTGCATGGTCCGTCTTGAAGGAGCGTACGAGACCAGAGAAGTGTCCACGTACGTGATGCGGGGGTTGAATCGGAGTGTGCGAGAAGAGAAGACCAGTGAGTTCCTCGGTCGATACGGCGGGGTGTGGCGCAACGGATGGTACGAAGATCGGGAGGGTGGAAGATGGTTCGCGGATATGCTTTCGTCCGAGAGATCGCTGCTCGGAGTCTCTGCGATACAATTCGACACGGTCCGCGGATCGGCGAAGGCATGTCTCGAAGAAGGGGACTGCGCGAACCGAGTCCGCGTCTACAACTGGGGATCTGGCCTTTCCGCGACCGACACTAGTCCCCGCTTCAGGACGCTCATTATCCTGAATGAGTCGCTGTACGGACTCTTTCAGTTCACAGCACGAGCGACGGAGCGTACGATCGCCAACGTCTATGACCTGGACTTGATCCTCGCGAACGTATCGCTCAGCGTGCTGCTCGCTCGATGGGCCATCGCGATGCTCGCGCTCACGAAGAGCTACTGGTCGGGACACAGCGAACTGCGCGCGGCAGGCGTCGGCGTGCTCTCGTGCGCGAGAGGGTTCTGCTGGTTGCCCGTGTTCCTGCTGCCACGACTCAAGACGAACTTCGCTGTCTTCGCGACCATCGGGTGCACGTTCGAGGGATCGCAGCTCGCGCTCTCGCAGGCGTGGTTCGTCATGTACCCTGCCATCGCCGAGCTCGTCTTCTTCGTCTACAGCCTGCTCAATCTGCTCGCCAAGCTGCTGCGGCGCCGCGTCACCGACGCGCTCTTCGGACCCACGCTGCTCTTCTACTGCGCTGCGCACTACTTCCGCACGGAGCTCGCGCAGTCTGGCTGGTTCGACTACGACGGTCGCATCGTGTCGCTCGTGGCGACCGAGGTCTTCGACCGCATGTCGACCCTCGACCTGTTGCGGGACGGCACGCTGCTCAAGCTCAACGGGAACATCAGGTCGCTGTTCGCGATCAAAGCGGCGGTGCTGGCGCTCAACGTACTGCTGCCGCTGGGTTTCTCCAAGACATCGGCACTACCGTCGGTGGCAGTGAAGTCGTCATCGGTGTCAGTAGCAGGAGCAACAGGGGAAGGAACAGCAGCACAAGAAGAAGCAGGAGCAGGAGCAGAAGAAGAAGATGCAGCAGCAACCGCAGAGATGTCTGTGGCAGTGGTGCCAGCAGCGGTGACACGATGCAAACAGCGACAGCAGGCGAGGCTACAGGAGCCCCCGCAGCGTCACCTCGGTGCCGTGTGTTCGCGACCACCAACGGACGCCGAGATCACGCTCGCTCTGCGGGTTGCTTCCAGCGGAGGTCTGGGACTCGAGACGACCTCAACCTCGACCTCGACCTCGACCTCGACCTCGACCTCAACCTCGACCTCGACCTCGTACCACCCTGTGCGCAACCCCCGACGCCTCCTTTCAGGACTGTTCGCGTCGACAGTCAAGCCGATCGCCGTCGGACCAGCGAGCAGGCTCCCGATGCAGCCACCACGAACCCCCATTCACGACGCGGACAACCAGACATCGGCAGCAGCAGCAGCAGCAGCAGCAGCAGCAGCAACAACAACAACAACAACAACAACAACAACAACATCACCATCACCATCACCACCACCAATAACAACAACAACAACAACAACAACAACGATCCTCTCGACTTACGACATTCTGCGACTCGGCTACATGGTAGTCGACGATGTGTGGCTCGTCGCGATCCAAGACTGGATCCTGCTCGCGATCCTGCCGTTCACTTGTCTGCGCCGGCTCGTGACGTTGCGCATGTTGGTGTTCCAGGTGAACTATGACGCCGCACGTGCAGTGC
>JAASFW010000369.1:0-21162 GCA_023334005.1 Globisporangium orthogonon | reverse complement strand
TGTGCGACGCGGACGTGACGGAAGGCACCGTACGCGAGCTCATCACCAAGTTCAACGGCATGGCGCGCAGCGTTCCCGACTTCCCGCGGCCGGCATACGCGCGCTCGACACGCGCCGTTTCTGCTACTCGCATCGCTGTGCGCGAGGAGCTCGTCGCGCTGACTGCAACGAATGATGCAGAACATTGCGAGACGCATGGGATAGGAGTTCGCAGTGAGTTGCTGATGTTTAGCTGCGACGATGCCAAGCGCGGTGAGGACGCTACGAACGATTGGCTGAGTGCACGTGACGGTTACGAAGGCGAAAGAGACGACGAGGAAGCCAGCAACCGAGTTGACTGCTGTGGTGACAACGACGACGACGACGACGACGATACCGAAACGCTGCTGACGAACGACGAGACGGCGTCGACAACCTCGCTCTCGTCGTCGTTCGTGTCGGATAGTTCATGCGACGACGCGCTGTCGGAACCCGCCGCCGCCGACTTGTACTACGAACTTGAGTATCACTCACAGAGACATCTTCACGCCCGGTCGGAGGAGCCAGAACCTGCCACCGCCTGTACAATTCCAGAGCCAATGATCGCAGTGCATGTTGTTCCGACCGCGCAAGAGCCGGACCGTGATGTCACGTGTCCAACGGAATCGACGACGAAGACAGCGTCGCAGGGGCTGCTGCCGTCGCGAATCCCGGTCCGGAGAGGGTCCACGCTGCGAACGCCGACAAGCAACGCTCCGAAGGCTGCGACGCCGTCTCCCGCGACTGCGAGCATCCACTCCAAGTCGAGGCAGCCATCAGTGAGCAGTCCGCCTCGCAGTGGCCAGCGCTGTGAACCGAGCGTGCCGCGCAGCCCGGCGGTGCGCAAAATGTGTCCGCGGTACGCGGCCGCGAGCTCCCCCAGTCTTCCTCGCGCACAGCCAAAGAGATCCGAGCGCCGGGGCTCCACAAGCGACATTAGGGCTCAGCCGAGCAAGGCACTAATGGGCGCGTCAACAGCGAGACGGTCGAGCATCACGGCGCCGTCCGCCAGATTCCACGCCGCGAGCATGGCAGGAGCGACGGCGCCGGGGAATCCGCCTCCGCTGCAGCCCCGCGCAGCGTCGTTCGTCCCGATCAACACCAGAGCGAGGTCTCGCTCGCGCGAAGGGTCCACGCGACCACCTACGCCGCCCGTATTGTCGACGACGCTCGCAGCACCGCACGCGGAGACCCGGCTCGACGGCATCAAATCGAGGCTCTTCGACTACGAAAATGATCCGAAGCGCCTCGAGATGGTAGCCGCGAACCGCGCTCGGCGCAAGAATTTCAAGGTGCGCTCGTCGCCAGCAGCGTGAAGAGCGATCGAGAGAGAGAGAGGCAGAACTTGTGAGGAATGGTGAGAGGGCTAGTGTGCGTGTGCGCGTGTTGTGTATCAGTAGTAGTGTGATCGATCGATCGAATGCAGTAAGTTAATGAACTAAGCCTATTTATCCGTGCTCTTGCTCGCTAGTGTTCGTGCAGCGAGCGCTTCGACGTGCCGGTCATGGTGCGGTGGGCTTCCTCGGCGTGCGCATGCGCGTCGACCGAGAAGGCAAAGCCGTTGTGCGGATTCGCAAGAACATTCCGGCGCAGAGCATTTATCGCGCTCGTAGGCACCACAAGACTGAGGCGATTCCTCGGTCGGCTGCGCCTGATCCGCACCGGCACCGGCACCGACGCGTTCGTGTTGTCGTCCCACTGCAAGAGCTGCTTGCTCAGGTTGAACTTGACAACCTCTTTCGCAAGCTGCCAGTACTCGGGAGCGAACGCAAGCTTGAGGCCGTTGAACAGGTAGGCGTACGAGAGCGCTGCGATGGGTGTGAAGAGCAGGAGCACCCAGAATGCGTTCGTCATGAACATTTGCTCGGTCATCTTCTCCCACGTGAGATCCGAGAGCTGGGAGAGCTGGCCCGCGACGAGCGCCACGAGCAGCCACACGAAGAACGAGCCCCAGTACAGGACGTGGTTCGCGAAGTGGAAGCTGTTCTGGTACAGCATCAGCTTGGCGTTCGCGACGAGCACGACCATCGTGAAGACGATGTTGCCGAGCAGCCACATGGAGCCACTGCTGCCGTCGTACGCTGCATTCTCGACGCTGTTGACGACGACGAGCGTGATGATGACGGACTCGATGATCGCACCGACGACCCACATGGAAAAGAGGCCGCGGTTCAGATCTTCGTCGCGTGGCCCGACGTAGTAGAGCTTGGGGAACTTCATTGCGAGTTCGTCGCTCACGTCCTGGTCGAAGATTGAGAGCGCGACGATCGGGATCGACGTCATGCAGAGGTTGTACAGCTGCACGCCCGTCTCGAGGAAGAACTTTTGGCCCGAGAAGCCGCACATGAGCGTGTACCAGTACTGCGCCGCGGTGAAGAGGATGTTCTTGTAGAACATGTACACGACGAGGTGGGACATCCGCCGGTAGTTCCAGCGCCCGTGGACGAGCAGTAGTCGCTCGAGGAACCGGAACTGCGCGATCGCGTAGTCGCTCGAGTTCACCGCCTGCATTCCTTCCTGGCCGGAGATCCCGACGCCAATGTGCGCTTCCTGGATCATCGACACGTCGTTCGCACCGTCGCCGATCGCGAGCGTGCGCACTCCAGGGACAAACTCCTTGATGAGCGCGACCATCTGCGCCTTCTGTGCCGGCGACACTCGGCACGCGATCACGGCCTTGCAGTACTGCGAGAGCTCGGCGAGGAGCCCCCGACACGTCCCATCCAGTGCGTGGATGAGTGTCTCGCCGTCGATCACGAGCGCGATGCTCTTGAGCTCGCCGCGAGTGGTCACCGGCGCCTCGAGATATCCAGATACGTCGGAGCTGCGCGCTGCGATCTGTGCCTGCAGCTCAGCTTCGATGAGCTCGGGCGTCGGGAAGTGTTTGGCGCTGATGATCATCACCGTCATCTCATTCGTGAGCAGCTGACACGCAAACCCGATGTTGATCGCGGTCTCCTCCTTGTCTCCCGTGAGCACCCAGATCTTGACACCGGCGTTCGCAAGGTTGGCGATCGTGTCGGGCACGCCGCTCTGCAGCTTGTCCTCAATTGCAGTCGCGCCGAGCAGCTCTAGGTCGCACTCGATCTCGTTCATGCAGTCGTCGATGGTGTTAGGGAGATCCTTCTTGCGCTTGTCGATCTCCGCGAGGTCGTTCTGCGCCGCGTGGAACCGGCGCGCCCAGTCTTCGTAGTACGCCGGCTCGAGCTCTCGAGTCGCGATCGTAAGCGTGCGGAGTCCTTCCTCCGCGTACGCGTCGATGTGGCGGCGCGTCACTTCTCGGAGCTTCGCTGCCTCACTGTCGTTGCCGACAGCCATGCGCGCAAAGATGATGGCATCGGCTCCTTTCGTGTACAAGCACACCTTTCCGTCCGGTCGCCGAACGATCGTCGTCATGCGCTTGCGCGTGCTGTTGAACTCCAAGACGTCCAGGAGCTCGAACTTCTGGTCGAGATTGTGGATCCTGGTGTGTGCCACTCCCGGCGCGCGGTTGACGAACTCGTAGCCGAAGAACCCTGCACCGGCGACGAGTGCCTGCTCGTCCGGAGAGGACGCCGAGAGGATGACCTCGGTCGAGTTCTCTCGTCGCTCGGGGATCACAGTGTGGCATACCGCCAGGTGCGTGAAGAACGCGTCGATGCGGCGCTGCTGAGCGTCGCCAGAGCCGCCTTTCATGTCGCTGAAGAGCTCTGGTCCGTCAAAGTTGACGTACGGCACAGCGCTGGTAGACTTCTCGGAGCTCGTCACTGGCAGCGGTTTTCCAGCGCGTTTGAGTGCCGCGAGCCCGATCTCCGTTGTGCCCTTGCCGTACGACACGCCTCCGATCGAGCACTTGCGAAATTCCATCACGTTGCAAGTGAGCGTGCCAGTCTTGTCGGAGAAGACGTACGAGATCTGCCCGAGCTCCTCGTTGAGCGACATGGAGCGCACGAGCGTCGGTGTGTCAGTCTTGTCGTAGTAGATCTGCTTGTCCCATTGGATGAACTGCGCCTGGAGGTACTTGACCATGCTCATGGATACGCAGAGAGAGATCGGCACGAACTGGTACATGAGCAGGAGGTAGTAGAAGAGCATGATGACCCAGTCCGCGCCGGCGCTGTGGCCGGACTCGTCCAGCGACAGATACCACGGCCTGCGGCTCTTGCTCTTCCAGATCACCGCGCCTGTGGCGCCCACAGCGCTGAACACGACGAGGATCACGAGCAGCGCGACGATGTATCGGTTGATGGACTGGTCCATGGTGCTCATCTTGGAGGGTGGTGCAGAATTGCTCATCATGATCTTCGTATCCTTGCCCGTGTTGAGGACGAGCCCGTGAACCCAGTCCGTGTTGCGGATGATGCAGCCGCGCAGGATGACGCTTTCGTACGGGATGGACTGCTTCGGCTTGCCCTGGAGCTCGAGTACGCCCTGAAAGCTGTTGATCGCATTGTTGGGCTGCTCGCAGCGGACCTCACCGCGCATGGCGACGAGGTTCTCGATCGCGCCCATCTCGGCGAGCGTGCACTCCATCGCAGACCGTACCTTCATGTTGGTCTCGCCATCGAGCGACTTGGTCTCGACGTAGCAGACACCCGACGGTGGCGCGTCCGGGAGCTCGCTCACGGCGAGCACGAGAATGTCTGCAGGCACGAGGTCGCGGTTGCTCAGGTGGATGACGTCGCCGACGACGACGTCAGCCCAGCGCTTGGAAACGAACGCCCTGGCGTTCGTGTCGAGCACGTTCGTCGGGCGCGCGTTGGCGATCTCGTCGGCCACGTGGCGCTTGTGGTCCTCGAGCACGGCGAAGACCGCATCGACGAAGATGATGAAGGCGAGCGGCGGCAACGTCGACGGCTGGCCGTTCGTGTTGCTGATCGCCGGGATGCACTGCATGGTGCAGATCGTGAGGAAGTAGAGGTTCGCGAGCTTGCGGAAGGTTTCGAAGAGAAACTTGGGCACGAACGACACGAGCGTGTACTTGGACGTGACGACGAAGTTGTCGCAGTATCCGAGCTCCGCGTTGCGCTCCGGCGCGTTCACATGCACGTTGCGGAACTCAGCTTTGGGCATCGTGGACGTCGGCAGAGTCATGATGGCAGCCGCCACGTGCGAGGGAGGCGATGGCGAGTTGCGTGCGCTAACGTACGCCAGGCGCTGTTGCCGGCGACAACGATGAGCTCCGCACCACGAAAGACGCACGTGCAGGAGAGCACCAAGCGATCGGCATATTGCGCCAGGAATAGCAGCACATCAACATCGACAAAATTAACGCGCGAGAATGTATGTCGGCACGGCAAGTGTTACCGGGCAACGGCGCTCGCCCTGCAGCGAGGGCGCCGCGCGCAGCTGCGCAAGTTCTCTCGTGCACTGCTGCATACATGGCTGGTTTGGCTCGTTGCGAGCAGTGCAGTGCAGTGCAGTATCGATCCTCAGTACTGAACCGGATCTTTTCGTCGACGAAGAGGAAACTTCAACTGAAGCCATTGTTTGCCTTCTTGAAGCGGACCAGCACGAGCGAGCACGTGCTTTCGAACGCGCACGCTTGTGCTGGTCGCGCAGCGTTTCCTTTCGCGAAGGAAAGGAAACCCGGCGGTGCGCGTCGCTTGCCGTTCATTCGCGAATCTGCCGCGTACTGCGCACACGACGAAAGAGGAAGGCGGTGAGCACCCCCGAGCGCCCCATACGCTATCTCGCAGCTCTCCGAGATGCTCAAGCTGCATGACGCCCGCGCTGTGCACTCCGCGAAAACGCACAAGCTGCTGCTGTCTGCTCGCTCAAACGCGACGAAGGGCAACTGCGCGCCGTCGAAGGTCGCTGTCGCACTGGTGCGCAATGCACGTTCGCCCTGACTGACACATCCACCAATTCGGCAACTGCGCACCTCTAATGTATTCCGGGCGACAACCTGCGCAGCAGCCGTTGCGACATACCCTTTCGGCGTCAGCTAAGGTGGCCGATGCACCACAGATGCCGAATACAGCGCATATCGGACGCGGTAGACTCTTGTCGCCGATGGCGGTGTGCAGAGACAAACGGAAGCGAGGACGTCGACTCTCGTCGTCGCCTCTCCGCTCGATGCAAACCAGTCTGGGACACAGCCAATTCAGTGGATGCCTTCACGAGAGCAAGCTCCCAGAAGCTACGTGGTGCAGAATACAAGACATGATCGCGAACGCGAAGAGCCTCGGCGACATGTTCGTGGCGACTCGGTTTGTGAGAGCTTCACTTGGATAGTTAGCTAGCGCGCTAACGTTTGTTTCCTCGATGCTATGCTGCAGAACGAGGATCACACTTGCGTTCTTCAAGGAACACGAGCTCATCTGGCGCAGCAAAGTGAGCGGTAGTGGTGGCAGCAGCTCCGAGTTCCCGATTGTAATCCCGGCAAGCGACGTCTACAACATGTTAGGTGAGCATGATGCGTGCACTGAGCACAACACCGTCAGAAAGCTTAGATGTTGGTGACTGACGAAAGCATGCATGGTGGATGCTCCGATGCGCTGCAGTGCCGCGAAAGCGACGGATCTACGATGTCCTCCACGTATTGGAAGGTGTGCGAGCATACCAGTCTTCGCTGCGCTGTACTGCCGTCACAGCAGCTCGTTTCGTGTTTAGCACTGACAGCTTGTTGGTTGCACGCAGGCATCGGAGTCATCAAACGAGTTCGATCTGATGACGCAGTGGGGACCAAAGGCGGTAGCTTCCTCTACTTCGGCAGAGACGCAGCGATCGAGCAGCTCGCCAAGATCCGGCAGAGCACGATCGCGACCGTGGAGGAGCTGTGGCACACGGCGCCACAAGTTCCGAGCGCCGAAGAGCTCGACGCGGCACTGATCAAGATGTGCGAGGAGCAGGGGGAGATCGAAAAGTGGCCGTGCTTGACGATGACCACGAGGGCATTTCTCAGCATTCTCTTTCGACACGATGTCGATCAAGCCCTCGCGCTTCCTGGCATCAGCAATCGCTTAGTCGGTGCGAAGAAGGTCCGTGACTTCGACCTCTCGAGCGAGAGCGCTGCCACCGATGGCAACCGTCGCGTATACGACGTCGTCTCGGTGCTCGCGAGCTGCGGTCTGGTCTTGATTTCGGTCACACCAGGCGGTGTGGACGAGCGAGACGAACTCTCGGACAAGATCTCGTCGAGGAAGCACGTCCGATTCAACTACCCAGTTTTCGATGACCCGAGCAACTCGGCGATCGCGGATGTCTCTGCCGACAAGTTGCTGCGCCGTTTAGAGAGCGAGAGACTGCACGACTCGCTGCCTAGCAAGCGGAGACGAAAGTCTCGATCGCTGAAGGCGTGCACAATGGAAGCCGAAGAAGCGAAGTCGTCGGCGCAGCGAAGACTGTCGCTCAGCAACACCGAGAGCCAAACCAGTCATGGCGATTGCTGTATCGCGATACCTGACGAACGATGCGAAGCCAACGCTGTTTCTGCTGCGAGCGAGAATGAAGATGCGAGGGTGACTCCGCCGTTGCGTATCGACATCAAGTCGATTCCAGATTTCGACGACGATCACTACGGCAACGATCACAAAGGCCACTTTGAGCAGTTTGCGCCTCGCCAACTGATGCTGTCTGTCCGCGAAGAGCTCGACTTGGACTCGTTCTGTCCGATCATCAAGATCGAGTCCACAGAGACGCGAGACTGGTGGGACGACTCGCTTCAGGACTGGCTGTTTGAGGATGCACTCCCGCCGCAAGATCGCCTGGACTGGGAGCTGATGAAAGCGGCGCCTCAGTTGGCCGCGTTCGACGAAATCGTATGGGGAGACAACGTAGCAGCTCAGCCGACTCGAGTATTCGTCTCGCAAACGAACGTTGAGGACATCGACTTGAACTGTTACGAAGACTTTCCGAGCGACGAGAATCCCTCGACGAAGTTCTTCGCGTTCACGTGGAATCGACTGGGGTCGCCGACTCGGCTCGAAGACGTCGACGATCACATCTCGAGAGCGTAGATCGGTGCTGCTTTGATGGTGTATCGTGGCATATAGTGCCGTGATGTGACGTTTGGGATCGGAATCGTAGAGTGGGCGGCGATACAGCAGCGTGCATCATTTTTATTGCGTTCATGACACAGCAGCTTCCACACCAGCTCTCTCCCACGAGCAACATCTACCTCCTCCTCCATCTCCTCTTCTTCTTTCCAACAAGCTTCACACCCAGTAGCCGCTCGCGTCGCTATCGACATCCAGCTGATCAATAGCCGACTGGCTCAGAAACCCGCTCGAACAACTGTGGAAGCCGCTCGAGTCACTGTCCGAGTCGCCCGCCAGCAGCATCTCCGCGAACCGCCGACTCACCTCCTCTTCATCTTTCTCCATCTCCGAGATTACCTTTGGAGCTTCGAGGCTGATATGGCAAAACACCAAATCAACAATGATCAAGAGAGAGAGAGAGAGACCAAGTCAGCTCCAAACATTCTGAGTGTCAGAAGAAAGACCAGCACACCACTGCATCATACGCACCGATTCCTCGCCAGCGCCACTCGGATCTTGTATGTCGTCGCGTCAGCGAGCTGGTTCTTCGCGAGGTTGAGCGTCTCTAGGTGAATGTTCACGTCCAACGCTTCCAGGAACGCGCTGGCGCCGCTCTCCGAGATGCGGTTGTGCACGAGTCCGAGATACTTGAGAGCCGTGTTGCACTTGAGCGCTTCCGCCAGTGCCAACGCCCCGCGATTGGAGATCTGGTTACTCCACATTGACAGGTACGTGATCGACTCGTGACCATAGAGCGCGTGCGCGATCGCCTCGGCACCTTCGTCGGAGATGTTATTGCCGTACAGGTCGATGTACTCCAGAGTTGAGTTGGCACGCAGCATGTTCGCAATCGCAACAGCACCGGCGTCGCCGATATCGTGGTCGCGCATCACGAGCTTTAGCACGGTTCGGTTCGTCGACAGCGCGCGCGCAACCAAGTCGGCACCTTGAGCCTCGAGACGCTTGTTTCGCAGCGCGAGGTAGGAAAAGTCGAGCTCCAGGATGTTGTCCTCGTTCTCATGCACGCGGTAGATGAGTGTGCCCAGTGTCTGACCTGCTCCGTGGCAGGCAAAGCGCGTTTCATGCAACGTAATCAATCGGTAAGGCATTGTCTCGACAGAGAAGCGCCACAAAGGATCAGTGCAACATCATCTCGGCTCACACCAACCAACGCACCTTTGATACGCGTGATGAACTTTGAGTTCGACCGCGGTTTCCCAGTTGACCGTGTCAAACTCTTCGCTGCCGACGCCGCGCTTCCTGCGGAAGAAGATACCTGCGTCGAGCCGCTGGCGACTCCCGCCATCAGTTCCGGATCTGTGGAGCTCGGAGGAGTCTCTGTGACGGCAACGCTGATCTTTGACGAGGATGACGCCGCTTTGCTCGAGCGGCGCTTGCTGCGTGAGTGTGCGCTGCGCGCGCCAGTCGATTGCGGGTGCTGCTCTGCGTCGCCGTCCGGGATATCTCGGATCACGAATGCGAGCGGGGGCTCGAACTCGGGCTCGTGGACAGCGTCCACGTCGTCCACGGGTTGCGCCACGCGGCTCCTCGCGATGATGTGCGATCGCGCGGACGAGTCACTTCTCGGCACGGAGATGACGCTGACCGGCACGAGCCCCTTGAGCGACACCTTCTCGTGGTCTTCGTGCAGCACTTTGCGCCAGTAGCGCTGGCAGGCACAGACAAGTGAGCATCGAGAGCACAGGGAGACGAGATGCAAACGTCAGTGGTGATGCGATCGGAGACCGACAGCGCAAGAGCGCGCGCACGTACGTCGAGGTGCTTGCGCTTTCGTCGGAGGTTGATGTCGGGCATGAGCAGCGCCATTGTTGACGGTGGCGGATGGGGTCACGTGTGCGCGAGGGAGGAAGAGGCGTGGGTGAAGAGAGCAGCGCGTAGCAGCACTCGACAAGAGCTCTCCCGGCAGCAGGTGGCGGCGGCGGCGGCGGCGATAGTGGAGCTGCTGGGGATGGTGGGCGATTGGCACTCGGTGCTGAGTTTGGTGCGATCACTGTTTTCTGGTTCAAATTTCGTACTTTGCAAGAATGCCATGGTTCGACTGTGTGGTGTGGCACATGTGTGGCGCGATCACTCTGCCGTGCTGCGCGCCCTTCTCATCATCAAGAGCATCATGATCGAACTTCGAGCGAACTCTCTCCGCTCATGAGCCGTAAGCGACTTGGTTTGAGTATGCTCGTGCGAAGCTGCCTTCTCCTCCCCCTGTGTCACACGCATGCTCTTGCATTCTTGTCTCGGAGTCAGTACAATATCTTCACACTTTGAACCCATTCCTTGACTCGAACAAGAGCAAACAACACACACCGATTTGCTTGCCTATTGCTGCGACACGCTTCTGAGCTTCGCGGAGTCTACACAAGAGCACCGGCACCAGCTAGGAAGCAAGCAAGGCCGCACGCACATTCACACGCACATACGCGCTTCGCGAGGACACGCAAGTTGGCTCATGCTGCCGTTGTTCACTGAAGCGCGCTGCAGTTTGCTCGTTTTGAAATCGTTTCCACAAGCTGCGTTTACCACACCATTCTCCCTCTCATATGCGTTAGAGAGGTCGTTTGAATCCTGGCTTTCTCTTATTTTTTCTATGCGAGATTCCAGAATCTCCCGTCGCATACTTTGCACAGGTTTGCCAAACCATCCGATACGTTTTTTTTCCAACGAAAATCCACACGCAAAGGTGTTGTGCTCAGCCCAGTTCAGAATTCTCCTCCAGCACCGCTCAGGGCGCCACAGACAACAGACAGCTTCTTCCCTTAAGCTCCGTTAGCCGCCTCCTTGCGTGCCGCTCCATGTACGACAACACCAACCAGCGCGGCTACGGGCAGCAGCCGCAGCACGCGGCGCCGCCGTACGCGCAGCCGGCGCCCGCCGCCTACAACTACGGCTATGGCCCGCCGCCCGCACAGCCACTCTACCCGCCGCAAAACCAGCAGCAGCAGGCGTACGTAGTAATTACTGCTTCGCTTCTCGGTCTCTACCACTGCTCACACGCGCGTCTGTAGGTACTTTGGCGAGCCGGCGGACGCGCACATCCAGAGCGTCAACACCATCAAGCCGTACGTTGAGTGCAGTGTGCATGCGATGCATTACAAGGGTGCTAGGGAGCTGACTGGAAATCCGCTGCTGGGATTGGTGGTTACAGGGAGCAGAGCCCGTCGACGGGCTGCCGCGACTGGCCGTTCGCGATCTTGTTCGCGCTCAACGTCGCTGCCATCATCGGCCTCATGGTACGTGTGCGCACTCTCTCACTGCTATCGGTTGGTTGGATGGATCGACAGCCACTAACGCAGCTGGCGGGTAGGCCGTGTGGGGTATCGACGCCGTCAGCGATGACAGCAGCAGCAACAAGTCGTCGTCGTCGTCGAACGTACTCTCGAGCAGCGACACGCAGACGGTGATCGCGATCGCGCTCGGCATGGCGGTGCTCTCGGTCGTGCTCGCGTTGATGCTCGTGAAGCTCATCACGTCGTACGCGCGCTGCATGATCAACTTCGTGCTCTGGTTCAACGTCGGCATCGCCGTCGCGGTCGCCGCCTACGGGTTCTCGATCGGCAACCTCTTCCTCGGCATCCTCGGCGCGATCATCGCGCTGCTCAACTTCTGCTACGCGCGCCTCGTGCAGCACCGCATCCCGTTCGCGGCCGCAAACCTGCACGTCGCCGAGGCAGCGATCAACCGGCACAAGTCCACGTACGCCGTGGCGATCGCGTTCACGATCGTGCAGATCGCATGGGTCACGGTGTGGGCGCTCGCGCTTCTCGGCGTCGCGAACAACGTGGACACGGACGAGACGTCGACGGGCACACTCGCGAACGGCGACTACTGCACGTCGAGCTCACAGTGCCTCTCGAACTCGTGCAAGATCTACGGCGGTAGCCGCCAGTGCGTGAGCTCGGCGGCCAAGTTCTTCAAGTCGTCGCCGGCGAACTACGTCGCGTACTTTTTCTTGCTTCTGTCGTTCTACTGGGGGCTCCAGGTGTTCAAGAACGTTGCGCACGTGACGGTCGCAGGGACTGTTGCGACGTTCTGGTACAACGCCGAGTCGGCCGGCGCCACGGGTGCGTCGCTCAAGCGGGCGACCACGACGTCGTTCGGCTCGATCTGCTTCGGCTCGCTGCTCGTGGCGATCCTCCAGGCGCTGCGGTCTCTCGCGGAGAGCCAGCGCGAGGAGGGCAGTTTCCTCGGCTGCATCTGCGAGTGCATCCTCGGCTGCCTCCAAGCGCTCATGGAGTACTTCAACCGCTGGGCGTTCGTGTACGTGGGCATCTACGGCTACAAGTTCACGCAGGCGGGCAAGGCAGTCTTCGACCTCTTCAACCAGCGCGGCTTCGATGCGATCATCAACGACGATCTCATCGGCAACGTGCTCAGTTTCGCGGCACTCGGTGTCGGTACGTTTAAGACGATGCGTAAGCTCCTCTGCGGTATTCATTGTCTGATACTCATGCTCTACTTTCTGCGCGTGAACTGGGGTGTATGCGCCGCTTCAGGACTTGTATGTGCTGGTGTGGGCGGCATCATCGGCGAGGCGACCGACATTGTCGACTTTGACAACAGCACGAGTACGTTTATGTCTGCAAGTGCTGTGCGAAGGTATTACTTGACCGAACGCACTAACGAATGCGATGCTGTGCAGTCTTCCTGGCCGTGCTGGGTTTCATCGTCGGTGTCGGTGTCTCCATCACTCCACTTGCGGTCATCGACAGCTCGGTGGCCACTATTTTCGTTTGCTTTGCGGAGGTACGCTACAACGACGATAGTGTTGATTAGTGTGGGTGGATTGGCTTGAATCTGAGTGCTGGGGCGCTAACTCGTGTGTTTGCGATGGGAACAATACTGTGCAGGACCCTGCCGCGTTCATGCAGTCGCACCCGGACCTGTACAACCCGCTCATCAAGGAATGGCACAACCTGTACCCAGAGATCATGGTGCAGGCTGGCTACTGGCGCGTGTAAGCGAAGGAAGCCTAAACGCCGACCGAGCCAGCCAGCCAGTCGATGTTCGACGATGGTGATGACCTCCTTTCAGCACAGCAGTTGAAGGCAAAGGGCGAAGTGTCACAGACGGCAGTGAGAGGAGTGGCATCCACGTCGCCATAGTTGAAAGCCATTGACTTTGTAGCTCTCCGCTTGCTCTTCTTGAATGCAGGCAATCGATGCACCCTGAGTTCTTGTTCCCTCCTGTGTGCCCTTGGAACTGGCCACATGTGGTCTCACTAGCAGCGTGTGGAGGTGATGAAGAGATGGCGCCGAGTAGTGAGTCCTAGCGCTACAAGATCCGTCTCAACAGCAGCAATCGCAACAAACTATCTCAAACCATGTATGCACAAGACATGCATCCCACCCAGCACTACTCTTGCACTCGCTCCTGCATGCGAAGCGCATACGTCGTGAACTTCCAGCGCAAGAACGAGCGCAGCACGACAAACTGGAGGCGCTTCGTTTCGAGCTGTGCGAGCGCGTGGTGCAGCGCCGCAGTTCTCTCCTCCAGCGCGTGCTCGAGCTTCACGCGGATGTCGTTCGCACTTCTCAGCAGCCCAACCGCCTGCTCGTTCGTGACTCTGCTCGCCTTCTTGCGGCGCTCGACGTCCTCATTGCTTTCGTTCGTTGGCGCGGCCGCACGCACGGCTGTCGATTTCGACGAGTTGACATTCAATCGAGTCGACACGGCAGCTTGGCTCGTGGTCAGCTCAGACTCCTCGTCAAGCGTCCTGAGACGACGAACCCTGTCGGCTGCTGGTGTTACTGGAGTAGATGGTGCTGATGGCGGTGTCGGCACGGATACTGCGGGTGAGACACATACACTTCGGACTGAGAGGCTGTTTGACGCGTGCACGACTTCCACGATGCGCTTACACGCAGAGTAGAACTCGTTCGTTTTGAACATCTGAGACGACACCGACATCCGCAGCGTCTTGTAGGCGCGCGTGAAAGCGCACGCGGCGTCGACGATCGCCTGCTGACTCCCTGCCTTGCGCTCGAGCTCCCGCACCAATCTCTGGTTCAGCGCCACGAGCTCCTTCATTTCATTGCAGCGATCTTGCAGACGCTGAAGCTGTTCCTTCCGATCGCTGAACTCCTCGATTTTGCGATCGATTGTGCGTCTCCAGCTCGCGATCTTGCAGTTGCTCTCGATCAGGTACTTGGTCAGTGTCACTCGACTCGCACCAATGTCCGCTGGTGTATCGGTGTCATCGCAGAACTTTTGCAGCAGACGCACGCAGTTGCCGAGCGCTACAGTGCTCACAGGTGAAAGCGCCGCAGACCGCTCCCGAAGTGATTCAGCTTCCTGCTCCAGCTTCAGGATCTTACTCTCGTACTGCTGGCTTGCCATCTTGGACAACTTATGATGACGCAAAGCGTGCACCTGCAATCTTCTCACTGTCTTCTGCAGAAGCTGCTTCTCGACACGGTGCACCAGTGACTTCCAGGTCCACTGGTGTTTTGCGTGTGAAAGTTTCTCGCTCCAGTCACTCTCCCGTGGTTGAGAGCAGGTTTTGCTGCACTCGTGACGCCCTACGCTCTTGATTCCCAGCATAAGGTATCGCCACTTCCAGCTCATCACCTGACCTCCAGCTTCGTCCGCCCAATTTGCTGTGTGCATCCATCGCTTCGACATTCGCAAGCACGCTTGATGCTTTGCGGATAGCCGTTGCTTCAGCAGCACAGCGGAGATCAAGAATCGCCACTTGAGCGTGTTGGTGATTCGTGTCGTAGTGTTTACCTGCGTCGCTGCATCTCGCAGCGGGATGACCATACTCTCGGTTAACGAGCTGTCAAGAGCGGATTCGTGGGTCTGAAGGCTGGAATCGCGCTCATACACAGAATGCGATGAAGCAGGCGCAGACTGGATCCCGCGGCGGAGTCTTTCATCGAGTTCGCGAAGTGCGAGTACAAGTATTGACTCCGCTCGCTGGACGATATCCTGGTCATTTCCGACGCGAGAAATCCGCAAGAGAGCTTTGCAGCCGGATTGCTCTGCCAGGCGCTCGATCATTCGCATCACGTCGCGCGTGTGAGGCTCGACAGCACCAGCTGTGCCCTGGTAAGATGATTTGCCTTCAGCTGCTCGCGGGCTCGTGGGAGTCAAGCTGCTCCTCTCAGGTGCTGACTCCAATTGCCGAACAAGTCGCTTTCTGCTCACTTGGCTGATCAGGGCGTCGCACGCTTGCTGAGCTCGAAGCAGTTTCTTACCGGTTTGGTCTACGTGAGTGAAGAGCTGCATGAAGACAAGCTCGAGCTGTCGCTGGCTGGACGCCAGTATCTTCTCAAACGCTTTCCGCTCCAACACAGGTCGCTCCTGAAGTGTCGCGACAAGAAATCCAAGTGTCTTTCGCTGCCTCTCTTCCGATCGCAGCTCGAACTGTAGCCCACGGTTCGCGTCCTTCAACACACCCACTTGGCTCTCCAGATCCATCACCGACGCCCGCAGCTTGGCTAGTTCTTCCGAGTTACTGCTCCGAGATCGCGACAAGTCGGTTTGGAGTGTTTGTGCCTGCAGCTGCTGGTCGCGGCTACGCTTCTCGAGCTCGGCAATCTTCGCTTTGAACTGCAACGTAAGAGTTTGCTTGACCTGTTGCAACTCCAGCTCTGCTTGTTCTCGTAAAGTTGCCAGCTCCTGACTGTGCTTTCCTTCGAGTTTGTGACGCTCATCCTGCAAGTGCTGCTTGTGATCCGTCGTCATGCTCTCGATCTGACGCTGAAAAGTGTATCGGTCCTCCGATGCGCAGTGCACGTCGTCCTCAAGGCGCTTCACTTGCTCCGACAGCGTATTATACTTGCTCATCCACATGAGAATTGTCGTCTTTGAGTCTGCAATCTCTTGACTCAGGCGCTCGTTCGTGCTCTCAAGATCCTTGGTCTGCACATCGTTGGAGCTCTTGATCCTCTCAATCTCCAGCTGCAGTGCTGCATGTGCACTCACATGTTCCTCGAGACTTTGCTTTCGACTGTCTGCATCTTGAAGTTCAAGCTTCAAGGTCGCATTCATGTCCTTGAGCTTCTTGATCGCAAGCTCAGCTTCACGGACGCGCTTCGTTGCACCCTCGGCGCGCAACTTCTCAGTCTCAAACATCTCACGGAGCTCCTCGCACTCGGCGATCGCAGCTTCTGCACGGTCTTTTAGGGATGCAAGCTCACACTTCAGCTCATCTTGCTTGCGCAGACTCTTTTCTTGCTCCGCCTTCTGCAGACTCACGAGAACGTGTTTATCTTGCTTCAGTTCGGCGATCGCAGCGTCTCGCTGCGCGAGCTCTCCATCTCGTGCTGATATAGCGCTCTGGAGGCTGTTTACTTGCTTCTCTAGCAATGCGTGCTGCTGGCGATACCTCTCGACGTCCGCCTCAAAGCTCGAGACTGTCGCGTTCATTCCAGCACGTGCGTTCTCCTTCTCTTGGAGTTCAACAGGATGCGTACCTGTGGGTATTGCAGCAAGCTCTTGGCGCGAACTTCCTTGCTTCAGCGAAGTAATAGTGGACCGCAGCTCGTCGATCACACGTTTGTCCTCTTGTGCAAGCGCCTCGAACTGGAAGATCTCGCCTTCGAGTTTTCTGATGCGTTCGCGCAGCACTGTATTCGTCTCAGTAGCACTCTTGTAATCGCCGATCCCAGGGGATCGCCTCGTCGTGTTGAACGATCGTTGCTTTCTGTCGTCGTTCCCGAGCTCCAGCTCCAGACGTTCGAGCTTTCGAGCCTGGCGCTTGTTGCGCTCTTCAAACCCGTCCAATTCGTCTCTGAGAAGTCTCACCGTGTGCTCTGAGGCACGTAGATCTGCTTCGCACTGACTTTGAATCTGGTGCTTTTCGTGTGTAACGTCCAGGATCGTCTGTCGTAGCTCCTCTTGCTGCTGCTTTGACGACATCAGTGCACTTGTCAGTGCCGAGTTCTCACGCTTGAGATGGAGCTGATCTTTCTCCGCATGCACGAGTGATTCTTCGTCTGCAGCCACCTGTGCTCGGAGCTGCTTCACCTCCGACTGTAATGCGATCATCGCACTGGAGCTATGCCTGCACTGCTCACAACTGCGTCGCCCAACTGGCTGTGTCCTCGAAAAGTCCTCGCGCGCCAGCATGCTGCTCGAGAAGAACGGCCGCCAGTTATCCTTCTCTTCGCCGCGACTTGAGTCGAACGTAATCCCCGACGAGTCTCGCGTGTTCTGATCAGCGGAGGTGGCGCGTCGCAGCGCATCCTCAAGCCGCTTGATGTAGTCGTGAAGGATGCAGAGGTTCGTCTCATGGTGGGTCGACAGCTGCGATCGCAGGAGGTTGATCGCACTCACCGGTTCGTCGCTGAAGAGCGACGAATCCAAGAGCCGTGACGACGACGACGCCGGATCTCTCATACTAGAGCCGGCATTAGCACTCGCCTTTCTCGACTTGAGCTCCTGGTTCTCAGCGCGCAGGCGCACAATCTCCTTCTTCTGGTCTTGAATCGTCTCCCATGCGAACTGCAGCGATGCGTCACTGTTCTGCGTTGCGTCGTTCAGCCGCTGCGTGGCACGCGTGTGCGCCACTTCTTGCAAAAAGTCGTTGCGCAGCGCCGCTTGGAGCTCCTGGAGCTGCTGCTCGTCCCCTGCTGCTGAGCACACGCGACGACGGACCTGATGTGCATGTACGACGGAGTCAGTCTCAACCCGCTGTCACAAGCTATCTGAGATGTCTTCGTGTGGCAGAACACCTACGTCTTGCTCATCTTGCGCGAGCTGCGCGTGCAATTGACGCATGATTTCGACCGCGTCGACCTCGTCGAGGATCATCTCCTCCTTCTCGCTTAGCTGGATCTCCACGAGGCTCACGAGCAGCTCTTGCACCATCGCCTCCGCCACAAGCACGCGTGGCGTCTTGCGCGTCCACTCGCTGTCCTTGGGCTCCTATCAACCACCACTGTCAGTACGCAAGCTTCCTGTGCTTCATCATAGCCCCTCCGTCTCACCTCATCGTTCAGCCGCTGCATGCGCTCCTCGCACACGCGGACCACGACGCCAAAGAGCTCCGCTCCACCGGTCTGTCGGCTGCTGCGCCGTCGCCAGTCACCAGTGGACCCCAGCAGCTGCTGTTGTTTGCGCGCCACGAAGTCCGCGATCTGTGCGAGCAATTGCAGCTGCAGCTCCCGCTCGCGCGCGCTCTGCCGCCGCCGCACCGTGTTGATGTTCGCGGCGTTGCGGCTACCGCGCTCCATGCTGCTCCAGTGCGGTGCGGCGAATCGACGACTGGTGGGGTGCGCTCGCGATCTTTCAGAGACGTCGGATGGTCCACTCATTGTGTAGCCATCACGCATACCACTTCAACTTGGGGATCCGAAGCATGATACAGGCGTCGAGTTCGAGAAGCAGCTTTACGCTCTCCGGAGTAGATGACGGCGATGGTGAGGCCGACGACGTCTCTTGCTCCAGCAATGGAGCGGCAGCGCGCGTCGGAAGCGGACGAAGAGGGCGGCGTGACGGCGACGCGCGCTGCGCAACGATGAACCGGCCGTTTGGCATCTGCGCTGTAAAAGGCGGTGCTGACGCGCTCGCGTTCACCGATATGCATGCACGTAGCGAACTCGAGATGTGCTTGCGTGTACAGAGTACGATGTAGTCTGATCTGGTTTGTTGATGCTGCGACGAGACAAGAACAACGCGGTGCGCTTCGTAGTGCGGGAAGATCGGAATCTGTCACCAGTGGTGCGGACGATGGCGAATACGGAGCTGCTGGCGCCCAAGGGGATCTGCGCCTCTGAGGATGGCCGGTACATCTTTGTATGCGACAGCGGTCACCACAAGATCAAGTTCGCGGCGCTGCCTGCGAGCAGCGCGCTCACGAGTCCAGATGAGTTGCTCTCCGGTGCGGAGATGTTCGTCTTCGCGGGCAACGGCAAGAAGGCGTGGCGCGATGGTCCCGTGCTTGACTCGAGCTTCGACTCCCCGACAGGCATCTGCCAGTGCGCTGACGGGACGATCGCTGTTGCGGACACAGGCAACAACTGCATTCGTCAAATCGTTCGATCAGCGAGTGGAGCGCTGGTGGTTCGAACGATCGCGGGCGGGCTCGCTTCGTACCATGTCGGCGGTCGAGAGAACGTCGCCAAGAACTCGAGTCCAGAAGAACTTCGGCGCTTCACGAAGCGAAACGCTGGTTACCGTGACGGCCGTCGCGCACTGTTTCGGAGCCCGTCGGACATCATCGAAGGCTCATACGGAGGGCTCCTGGTGGCGGACACGATGAACAACTGCATCCGCGGACTATTGCCTTCGAGCGACGGGACACTGCCGTGGGTTGTCAGCACTGTGTGCGGAGTCGTGCAGGGCGGATATGTCGATGGAAGCTGCGAGCTCGCCGCGTTCAGGCAGCCGATAGGTCTCTGTGTTGGTCCACGCGGGACGCTCTTCGTCTCGGATCGGGGGAATCGGTGCGTTCGACAGATTGGTGGCTGCCTCGCGCAATACAGTGGTCGACGCAGCGACAACTTGGCGTACACGTGGGTGCGCACGATCGAAATTGGCGTGGTTCCGCGAAGTGTGCTGGACGCGTCAGTCCCTTCGCTAGAGGAATGTGCGGTTGAGCAGCTTGGATACCCGCTTGGTGTTCTGTACCTGAATGGCGAAGACCAGTGTGCGCGTTCACCTTCAGTGAGTCAGCGAGGTGGTGGCAGCCCCGCGACACTCGTGGTATGTGACGGAGGAAACAACGTGATCGAGCTCCTGTCATTCGACAACGACGTCAAGGGAGTGGTCGTAGCAACGCTCGAGAACGCTGAAAGTTCGCTTTCAAGTCCGCAGCTGCGACAGCGTGTGCCAACGACACTGGAGGCAGCACCGCCGTCTTCGTTGCCGATCCGAAGCGAGTGCTCAAGCTTTGTCGAGATAGCATCAAGATTGTCGTCGCTCCGAGCGCAGAGCAAGCAATTGAACCCGGAAGTCGACGGCTCTAAAAGGTGCGATGGTGTTGATCAACGTCGTGCAGCATCGTCTCGAGCAGCTCTGTTTGACTGGCTTATCCGTGCATGTTCTTCCTAGCTCGAGCACGAATGCGAGCTGCACGAGCAACCAGAACCCTGAAGAGCCAAAGGCGTGCGGGTGTGAGAACGCGGCTGAGTGCGAACAAGTGCGTTTGCTTCTCGATGTGCTTCTCCCTAGACGAATGTGTTGACCGCGGTGTGTTCCTTCAGCTTCGTGCCGCGAACACCGCTCTCTTGCGAGAGAACGCTCATCTGAAGCAGCTCCTGCACCAGATGTTCGCTGAGGTACTGGGAATGGACAACGATCTCTGCGAATCCCACGCGATCACGAACAGCCTCTGACGCGTTCTTCTTGCCAGATCCAGACTGTGAACGCCAAGTTCGACCACGGCAGCAACAACTGCTCTCCGCGACGCAATCCGAGGCGAAGGTGAACGAATCGCTCGCTCGCTCGATCACTTCCAGCTAAGCAAGTCGGAGAGATCCATTCAAGCACGTCGACCGAGTGCTGAGGTTCTGTGTCACGACATCGTTCATGGAGCGCTGAGTCTGATCTCCAATTCCCAAGAGTGAAGTAGGCTCGCGTCAACTCAAGTGTTGTCGCATACAAAATACTCTCTTGCTACTCTATCGCAAGCTCATTACGTATTTTACCTTCCAAGCAGCAAGAGACACCATGACGACCACCTCGCCGCTCCCGCTCATCTCCGTGGGACTCGTGGGCTACGGCCTCGGCTCGAGTGTCTTCCACGCGCCGCTACTGCAAAGCTCGGGCAAGTTTGCGCTCACGCACGTGCTCGAGCGCTCAACGAGCAAGAGCGCGACGCTGTCGCCGGCGCCGCAGATCGTGCGCTCGATGGATGAGCTGCTCGCCGCGCCCGTCGAGCTCGTGGTTATCTCCACCCCCACGCACACGCACTTCCCGCTCGCCAAGCAGGCGCTGCTCGCCAACAAGCATGTCGTGGTCGACAAGCCGCTCGTGATCACGCACGCGCACGCGCAGGAGCTCGCGGCGCTCGCCAAGGAGCGCGGCGTGCTCTTCACGGTCTTCCAGAATCGCCGCTGGGACAGTGACTTCCTCACCGTGCGCTCACTGCTTGACGCCGGCGCGCTCGGCGAGATCGTCAAGTACGAAGCGCACTACGACCGCTACCGCCCGTCGCTCAAGGGCTACTGGAAGGAAGAGCCGGGACTCGGCGGTGGCGTGCTCTACGACCTCGGCGCACACC
>JAASFW010000368.1:0-21214 GCA_023334005.1 Globisporangium orthogonon | reverse complement strand
TCTCTCTCTCTCTCTTTCTCTCTCTATCTCTCTCTTTCTCTCTCTTTCTCTCTCTCTCTCTCTCTCTCTCTCTCTCTCTCTCTCTCTGTCGTCGTCGTCGTGTGATGCAGCGTCCTGGTGTGATCGCTTTGCGAGGTGGTGTGTATCGCGTCAGGTCGAAGACCTTCGTGGTCTCCTGCTGCGGTGTATTTCCCCATTCGAAGTACAAATTGCGAGTGTAAATTCTGTCGCTCTGTCGTATTTAAGCGAGTGCAGATCGGAGTGACTGTCACTGCTCGAAAAAGGCAACCCCTGATCCTGCGCGTCTGCGTCCGCCGCGCATGAAGCGAAGCGGCTCCTTCGCGTCGCTGCTGGCGCCGCCGACCGCGCACTTCCGCTCGTCGTCGGCGTCTTCGCTGGCAGCGACCGATAAACAAACTCCCCCAGCACCCGCCGTCTCGTCCGCCGGCAGCGTCGGCTCCACCGACAGCAGCAGGAGCACCAGCAGCAGCAGCAGCAGCAGCACTAGTAGCACAGCTGCGCGCCGCGACAGCAGCGTGCGCGTCGCCGTGCGCGTGCGACCGCTACTACCGAAGGAGATCGCGGCCAACGCGCGCGTGTGCGTCGAGCGCGAGGGCAACGAGGTGGCGCTCGCCGACAAGCGCTTCACGTGCGTGCCATTGGTGAAGGGTGTAACGAGCTCCTTGAGGGCACTAAGTAACGTGGTGCACGTGACGTGACGTGGTGGTGCAGCTTCGACCATGTTTTCCCCATTGCGGCGTCACAGAGTGGTGCGACCGCCAGTTCGATGACGTTCTTGGTGGTGTGTACAAGTGCTTCAGTAGTTGCTAAAGCAGAGATGCCCATGTGTTCAATGTGCCCGCAGATCTGTACGCCGAGGCGCTGCAGCCGCTCATGGACTCGTTCCTGCAGGGTTTCAACGTCACGGTCATTGCGTACGGGCAGACGGGGTCGGGCAAGACCTTCACGATGGGCAACAGCGTAGCCGCATCCTCTCTGATAGCGACGCGGCTGCTCAGTGGTCATAAGAATAAGGAGATGGCGACCGCGCCAGTCGACACGCTGCAGGAGAGCGAAGGGCTGATCCCTCGATTTCTTCACCAGCTCTTCGCGCGTTTGAAGGAAACTGAGTCCGCGGGAGGAGATCAGGTGTCCGTGTCGTTTCTGGAAATCTACGGCGAAGACATCCGCGATCTGCTGCAAGACAGTAGCGGCGGGAGGCAGAGCCAAGATGACGCGGCGCAGAGCCTGCAGCTGCGGGAGAGCAAGGCCGGCGTGTGGGTCCAGGGCCTCACTGAGGTACGCATTCGTTCTGTAGAGAGCAGCCTACGTTGAGAAAAAGAAAAGCTGAAAATTGGGCTTGTAGGTAAAAATCCACAATCGGCAGGACGCTCTCGAGCAGATGCGCCTTGGTTCGCTTCGCCGCGCGACTGGAAGTACCGAGATGAACGAGCATTCGAGTCGGTCTCATGCGGTGTACACTGTCAAGATCGTCCGGCGAGTCAGCCGGCGGGATTCTCTCGGCGGAAAGACTGCGTCGTCCTCGGCGAGAAATCCCGCAATCACACAACTGCTTCACGCGAAGAGCCGAACGAGCAGCGAACGCCGCTTTTCGTTTGACGGGGGCTCTGGCGAGCTGAGTGGGAGCTCAAATCCGGAAAGCGACGCTGCAGACGCCACCATCGTGTCCAAGCTCACGTTCGTTGACCTCGCAGGCAGCGAGCGCCTCAAGCGAACGCTTGCAGAAGGCAGTCGGATGAAAGAAGGCATCCAGATCAACGTCGGGCTTCTCGCGCTAGGCAACGTCATCAACGCTCTCGGCGACAAGAAGAGCCGCTCGGGCGCCCAGGTGCACGTTCCCTACCGATCGTCTAAGCTCACGAGGCTGCTGCAGGATGCTCTTGGCGGAAACAGCAGGACGTTATTCATGTGCGTTGTCGAATTTCTTGCGCTGCAAAAAGTGAGCTGAGCAAGAGACTAACTGCGTGATTTCTTAGTGCGTGTGTGTCTCCAGCCGAAGCGAACGCGAACGAGTCACTCAACACTCTGCAGTACGCGAATCGCGCCAAGAACATCCAGAATAAAGCGGTGAAGAACATCGACAGCCGATCCGCCGAGCTCCTGGGGCTGAAGGCGCTCAATGGACTGCTGCGCCGAGAGCTCGTGAAGGCGCGGTTCTTGCAAGCTAATGGCGCCGATCCATCCCAGATCGAGGCGATGGTGGACGCGATGCTGAGAGACCCGAGCGTGCAGAACTACTTGAAACGACTGGAGCAGCTCGCGCTATCCTCCGAGACAGACATCGCGTTTGCCGGCGACGCAAGCGAAGAAGGTCGTGAATTGCTGGACAGATTGTCGTCACAGCTCTCGAGTGTGATAACTGGGCGAGCTGCCGGCGCCGAGAATGACAATACTGAGCAACAGAACGCGACAGAATGGCGCAGGTCCGAAGACCAAAATCAGCCAGCATCTGATCAGAGTAGTTGCAGCTGTGTAGTCGCGGACGTTCGCGGAACGTCGGCTGCAGATGACAGCGGCTCCTTCACACTCGAGCATCTCTGCCGAGTGCTGGACATCATCTCGAAGAGTTTCGAGCTTCAGAGCATCAATGAGGATGCCGGATGGATGCGCTCATCGGTTGAAGCCAAGATAGCGAGAGAGGACGCGAGGATCCAGCGACGCGTAGCCGTGGCGGAAGCGCTTGAAGGCGCAATCACCAAGATGTCGTCGTGGCCGGCTTCGTCAGTAGCAGACGCTTCGCTGCAAGAGAATCACATAGGCTCGGGGCGTGCAAAGTTGGAGGCGGTGAATCACGAGATCCTGGCGCTGAAAGAGGCGAAGCGCGTGTATTTGGATCAGCTCCAGGAGCTCAATTCGAACTTTCAGAAGCAAGTGCGAGCAGCCCAAGACGACATCGCAGCACTGAGAGAAGCTCACGCACGAGGTGCAACCATTGCAGAGAACAGCACGCCCATGGGTGTTCTCATCCACTCGAGCGAGCTGAAGGTGCGACGAGTACTCGGTTCTTTCCAGCCCGAGTGGGGACAGTTTACTTATTCTTACATCATTGTGTGATTTCCACAGACGCGCTTCCGGATTCAGGACCTTGTCGAGATGTCGAAGAGTCTGACCCTCGACGAGCAGGCGGTCGCAGAGTATCTGGACGACGAGAGCGAGGCGATCTCTCGCATCCCGTGGCTGTTCGCAGACAAAGCAGCCCATGCAGCTGGATCTGACGAAGTTTTCATCAACTTGCGCGCCGAGCTTCAGGTATGCGAGTATCAAATGAACAACCGTGAAGCACAACATGTCTAGTTTTCGACATCTCAAACTGTATTGGTGGCACCCACCAGGCTGCGCTGGACGACGAATATCTCCGCGCTTCTCTCGCGAAAGAGTTGCGTGAAAGAGAACGAACACTCCGCGAAATAACGCAAGGGTGGGTGCTGTCGCGAGCTGGTGAAGAAGGGACAGAAGGAGCATTCCTCGCCAGCAACGAAGACAAGCTCAGCCTGTGCGAAGACAACGTCCGGTTCTTGACTGACACGATTAAGGCGCGGAGTCAGCAGAAAGGGCGGCTGGAGGCGTTAGTCGAGTCGCTGTCTAGTCTGGAGCTGGCCAAGGGCGTCGTGCGACATCTTCTCCACGAGCTCTACGCGCACAAGCGCTTGCAGATGGCGTTCTGCGAAGACGACGAGCCACATGAAGGTGCTGCACAAAGCTCGTTATCTCGATCAGTCTTATCAGTTGGTAACGCACCTGCAAGCACTCCCGAAGAGAAAAAAAAGCTTGACAGCCTTACCGAGGCGCACGAGAAAGAGCTGATTGCGACGCTCGAGATGGTGAGCTGGTTCTCGAGCGACGCCAGCGAGCAGCGGTCTCACACTAGCGAGAAGCAGCTGGCGTTCTGGGCTGAAAAGTGCGCGTCGGCCGACCGAAAGATGGCTATGCTGGAGGAAAGCCAAAACGCGCTGCAAGTGCAGCTTGCAGCAAAGAACAGTGAGGCACAGACGCTTGCGACTCGGATCGCCGACCTGCAAGCGGCGCTTCAGACGTCGAAAGCCAAGGAGGAAGCGTTCTTGTTGCTAGATGTACGTTTGTGGACTAGAATTGTGAGCTTGAGGTGGATGATTGATTGACTGATTAACACTCTGTGTTCAGCGATGCCAAGAGATATGGGGAGAGCTCGGACTGAATGCGGAGGACCAAGCTGGCAAGTTCAATGACATCAATGCGCTGCTGATGAAGAAGTGCTCCGAAGAACTCGAGGGCCTCGAGGCAGCGCGCGAGAAGCTGCAAGCCCGAATTAACGCAGCGTACAGCCACGTGAGGCAGCTGGAGGACATCGTCCAAAGTGACGAGCCGATCGATTTGAAGCTCCTGCATGTGGTCGCCGGGAAAACGCTGCTTGCGCAGGAGAAGTATCTTCTCACTGCGCAGAAGAGCCTCGAAGACGAGATGTGCCAGCGCTTCCAAGCTCGTGTGCGCGGGCTGTTGAAGATCCGCGACCTAGTGGCAGGAATGGAGCTCAAGAGCCTTCAAGAGCTTCGCCATGTATCGCCGGAGGACTGCAAAGTGGACTTTTCGCAGGTGCTCCTGACAGTTGCCGAGCTCGAAGCCTGGGATGGCTTTGAGCAAGTCAACGCGGCGTCGCTCGTGACTTTTCTGACGACGGCGCAGAATCTGAACTTGTCGGCGGCGTCACTAAAGCATGACGAAGAACTGCTGAGCGCATTGCTGAAGGAGAAAGCAAAACGAGTGGCCGAGATCGAAGAGGAGCTGCAAGGCATTCGCTCGGTACTTCAACAGATGAAGTTCACTTCCGAGGAAACTCTGCAAGTGCTTCAGAAAGTCGCATCATCATCGTCGTCGAGCACATGTGATGGCGAGCATCTTCCTGACAGCAGGCTGCAGAACCTCCTGCTTCGGATTCTGCAGAAAGGCGGTAACATCGACGTCAGTAACGTCGTGTTAAGCTTCCTATCGACAGTCCGACGAATTGTGAGCGAGATATACGATGGCCGCTCAAACGCTATCTCGTACCTCTACTCGACGCTGGACGAAGCTATTGTGATGACGCGCGAAATCTTGAGTGGCACCGATTCTGACAGTACGCATTTGCTCATCAACGGTGGCCACCAACTCTCTGGCGATAGAAGTGTTTTCGGTTGTGATCTCCACGAACTTGTTGCCGGCAAACGCCGCTTTGAAGAGCTCGGCGGACCCATCGAGTCGTCTCTGCGTGCTCTGTTACTGTCACTGAACGACGAGTTCCTGGCATTCGGGATCGAAACTGATGCGCAGCGCATCAGCTTCTTCCTCGGGAGCGACGATGATGAGAACAACGCGATGCGGAGGATCTTGGAGAGGTACATTTTGGGCTCGACCAGCGACAGCGCCGATTCGCAGTCCGGATCGGATGAAACTCGAACGAGGACGTCGTTCCTCTCAGACATGGATCCTGCTTTTGATGAGTTCGGAGCAACCTACTCGGCGGATCAAGGCCGATTTCTGCTGGATCGCTTGAAGTCATCGATCAACGACGTGAGTGTGGTCCAGTGCACCCTCCAGAGTGCCCAGAAGAGACTCGACTCACTCAAGAAGATCATGAAGCTGTTCAATGAGATCAGTGAGTTCAAGAAGAAGATCGGGCAGTTCGAGGCGAACGCGAGCCAGAAAGATCGCCTCTTTGGGAGCTCGTTGCGACTGCTCGAAGAGGAGAAGTTCCGGAGGATGGCAGCGAAGCGATACCCGAGTCTATTGGCGGCGCTGCGCAAGGAGGTGGACAAGTGGCTCCAGAACGAAGAGGGCGAGTTTGACCTGAGCGTGCTGGGAAAGGATCTAAAGAAGTTGCTGCTCGATATGATGAGCACGGACACGGGGCTCATGCATCTCGACCTTGGCGTGGTTGACGCCTCAAGGTCAGGGACGCGCCGGCAGCCGAAAGCCTCGCTCACTCCAACCCCCGGCAACAATCATCACTTCGCTCCGGCAGCTGCTGGACATCAGAACGCGAGCGCTCCTGCCCGAAGCCGCTCGATGATTGTCATGACGAAAGACTCGAACGCAAAGAAGCGTCTGGCGTTCGACAGCTAACGCAATGGCTAGAAACAACGAATAGACGAGGAAACTTGCACTACCTTGCTTAGCGTCATGATTATCGATGGCATCCATGCTCTCACATCATCAACTTGTTAGTCTGTCAGGCACTGTACTAGACGCGAAAGCCTCACAGATCGTCTCCTCGCTTAAGCGCGCAGGAGCGGGAGCGTCGTACACCCCGAGCGGACCAACAAACTCGACGATCAGCGACGTCTTCTTGGCGTCTTGAACATCGACCTGAATTTCCTTGATACACCCGAACTCTGCCCACTTCTTCACGGACGGAGCGACGTAGGTGTCAAGCGAGCTGAAGTGAGCTCCAGCAGACAGGAGAAGCGCTGCGACATCTACATGCCCAAACGCGACGGCATACACGAGTGCTGATCCTTCGTTCGCTTGAAACGCAACAAGCTGCTCGCCACCACGGTCGATCATGTACTTGATCAATTTCGTCATGCGCCGGATGCACGCAAACTGAAGTACGTGAGCGAACTGGAATGCGAAGACCCCTGCGTCTGCAACGTTCCCCTCATTATCTCTTGCGCGAATCCATTGCTCAAGCAAGTAGATTGCGATATCGGTGTGACCACGTGACACAGCGCAGTCGATCCCCAATTCAAGGTAATCCATAAAGTACAGCCCGTTCGTGTGCTTTGTTGTTTCTGTGGCAGGAGGCATTGCCTTCGAGGTACAGGCGGCGATCAAGCTCTGTACGACATCAAGTCGGCCCCATCGCACTGCCTGGAGCATGTTGCGGCGCTGTGACTGGTAGGTTGAGCGACGAAGCAGCAGTGGAGGCTGCATACTCGCCAAGAAACTTGCCATCGCTCCATCGCCTATATCGCAGAAGTAATCGAAGAGCGACATTTGCGGAAAGCGCCAGTGTCGCATCGACGTCCTCACCTTCTCGAAGCGAGATACCGCACTGACTCGCGTTCGGCGCTTCATTCCCTTTGCTGTGTGCTGGTTGGTCGCCACCGGTGGTCTTTGAGCACGCACTTTCCAGGCTCGAATGCTCGAATTCATCAAGTAGTCCTCGTCAATGGAGTCGCTGGATGTCAGCCGACGCTGCTCTTGCCGTGGGAAATGCTTGCTTGCAAAGGAGTACCATCCTGGAAAAGCAAACCACTGCAGAAGTGTAGCGATGTTGAACGCTGTGGTTTGGAAGTGTGCCTTCTCCTCGCCAGAGTGGTCGATGAACATATCGGCTGTAGGTGCTGCTTCAGCGAGCAGCTGGAAGGTGCGTACTCTTCCAAAGCCAAACGCGTACATCAGTGGCGTGTAGCCTGCCAGATCCTTATCGTCTGGGTCAATTCGCTGTCGTGCTTGCAAATATTGTTTCACAAATTCCTCATCTCCAGATATTGAGGCGTAGTGAAGCAATGTTCGCCGGTCGAGGCATCTAAGCGTGTTAACGCATCCCTCTTCTGCTGTGTTGCCATCGCGCGTGTCATTTGACAGATTGTCGTGGTAAACATTGGCGAGCCATCGGACAATCTGGAACATATTATGACGAGCAGCCACGAAGATCGCATGTTCGCCTGCGGGGGTGAAGAGCAGTTGGGGAGTGGTCGCGTTCTTGCGTGCGTAAAGTGCCACCAAGATCGCCAAACGATTGCACTTACACGCATAGAGAAGGGCGTTCATGCCGCTCGCACAGCGAAGCTCAAGAGAGGCCCCGGCACTCACCAGCAGCTCCACAATTGGGTCATGGCCATGGATGACAGCGAGATGCAGCGCTGTTCGCCCGCGCTTGTCCACCGCGTCTACACCGAGTACCTGCTTGCCTTCCTCCAGCTTGCGCAGAAGCATGCTGCAGATCCGCACGTCACCGTTCGTTGCAGCCAAATGAAGTGGCGTCTGCTTTGCGTGGTCTTCTGCGAGGACATCACAGCCCCCATTGTCAAGCAGCTTAGAAACAATGTCTACCTCGAGTCCAAGCACAGCGTAGTGTAGTGCCGTTCGGTCCCCCCACTCGGCTTTTCGAGCCCGAAGCTCATCCGGATAGGCATCGAGAGCAATTTCAACAATTCTCCAGAACTGCTTCTCTATTCCAAACAAACGGGCGATGGTTGCCGTTAACCCTGCTGCGGATTTCACGAGTTGATGCAGCAAGTCTTCGTTCATGGCGTGCAGGAAACGCTTCTTCTCTAACATCATAGCCATGATATTCTCCACATCGAGCAGACGCTGGTGCTTCAATGTCGAGTACGCAGCAAACCGCCGCCACTGCAGCTTCCGTTCGAAGATTGACGACAGAAAGAGGCGCTTCACAAACACCTCGGTGAGTGGTACTGTCAAGTTGGCGCCGTGATCGACCAATAGCTTCACAGCAGTATACTGCACTGTATCGAGCGCATAGCGCATTGCTGACACTGGAGCGGTCTCTTCGACACCAGTAGCAGGAGGTGCGCTGAAATTGACGTCGGCACCGGCTGCCAACAGCATTTTTGCAATCTCCAAGTTGCACGGCACAGGCTGCGAGTAGCACTGAATCAGTGCGCGGCTTATCATCTCTGCTGCATTTGACGGGTTCTTATCTTTCAGAACCGAGAGAAGGCACCGCACAATCGAGGTACCATACGAATCTTTACGTGCTGCAGCGAGAAGCAACGGCGATTCCTTTTGAGCGTTCTCAGCGGCAACATTTGCGCCACCATTGACGAGGATTTGCACGGTTAATAGATCGCCACGCGCACTTGCAATGTGCAAAAGTGTATAACCGAGTTCTGGCTGCTTCTTTCCACTTCGAGCATAGTCGATCAGCTTGTGGATCAGGAGTGCGTTGGTTTGCGCACGGGGAATGGCATAACAGCTGAACGAACTTAGGTTTTGCCACTTGCACATCGATCCAGGCACCCCAAAGCATACTGACGCGGTGATCGATCGGAACTGGATCGCAAGACCCATATGCTTCTGGTTGTAGTCGAGACCCTTGACGATCGCGCTCAATGACTGTTGTTCCATCACAACCGCGAGCAAAACAAACGACTCGAGGCAACCCCGGGATGCAGCGTACCAAATTGGAGACTTCGCCGCCATAAATTCGCTCAGTTGCAAATCTGCAGGAACCCCGAGCGCTAAAATGAACCGAACGAGGTCCACTTGATTATGTGCCGCCGCGCGATGAAGCACAAAGCAGCACGAGATTGCTCGAATCACCAACGGCTTCCATGGACTTGCCGGCACGGATAAGAGAGCTGTGTGGTCTACAAAGACTCTTTGCAGCACAAACCAGAACTCGTATCGCGCGCATACGATGAGAACTTTCAGAATGGCATCGAAGGTTGCTGCTGTCGAGAAGAAAGTGTCGAGATCGCGCGAGAATGGTACCGTTTCGTCGAGAAGATCTCGAGCACTCGCGACAGTGTTTCTCCGACGAACAGCGTGATAAGCGCGCCGAGGAAGTTGACTCATTAGAGATTTTGCTGCTACTGGCTTCGCGCCTTCCTTGAGATTTAATGAGTTTGGCGCTACAGGCTCGACAATGCCATGCAATATTGTCACAAGCGTGTGCAGGTCAGGTCGCGCTCCGTGTGATACGAGTAAGCGGAAACCATCAACGAACTGATGTGTCGCGCAGGTGCTGAGCGCTTGCTGGAACTCTTCGCGATGGTCTTCGTACTTAAAGCCACCTCCGTCATCATCTTTGCTTGCTTCATCACGATCAGATCTCAGCAGAAACTTCAGTGCCTCAAGCTGACCGTGTTCACACGCAGACACGAGCAGACTCTTTGGCTTGCATCCCTCAAGCATAAAACACCTAGGGAAGTCGTTCTGTGCGAGCTTGGCAAAGTGCCGCAGAATCTCCATACGCCCATGAGCAACCGCGATGTGGATTGCGGTCTCTCCAGTTCCAGTTTGAACAGCACCTCCAAGACCAGAAGTTTTGTGGGGAAGAATCTGGATGGCGCTTGTGCCAGTAGCAACCAGCATACGAACAATGTCGGCATGTCCAGACGCAATCTCCAGCTCAATGAGTGGTATGGCTTCGTTGATACTCCGTTCCAAGTGTCGAACGAAGTGGATTCCTGGATCGTTCAACTTATGCCTCTGCTGAAATCGACCAGTAATGTAGAAGATTCGCTGTGCTTTCACGAGAGACTCGGACACCGCGAACATGACAGTTCGATGCAGTTCGGGCGCCTCGTTTTGAGATGCTGACAGTGTCTGAGTACGCGATCTCCTCCATTGTTCCAAGTGGGGCAGCGTCTCGAGTGGTTTGGCGCCCAAGACTATGAGTTTCGCTGCGGTCTCGATGTGGCCGTTCACAAGTGCAAAGAACAGAGCGCCGATCTTCAAGTGAAGCTTCCCAGCCTCCTTATCGCTTTTGTGCCTCAAGGTCGTGCTCAGCTGCTTTGTCAAATCCTTTGAGCAGTGACTGGAGCCAACAACGACGCAGTTCACGTCCATTCCAGCTGCTGCAAGCGCAGTCACGATCGACGTCTTCCCAGCTGCTGCCGCGTAATGCAGAGCATTCATCTTGGACGTCGTCGAGTTACTCGATAGAACCACGTGGTGCGACAGCAGTTCTCTCACAACCTCCCAGTAGCCCACTGCACTTGCGAGGTGGACATCGTTCCGCGTGATTAACCTGTTTGTTGCTGTCGTCTCCCCAAGTTTGCTGGAGAGCATCAAGCAGATGCTCTCCATTTGCTTCCATTCGATGCGCTTCTTCTCAGCCAAAGTGCTGGACAAGCGACACTCACCATCTCGATAAGGCGACAGTGTCTGAGCCACCTGGAGAGCGAATGTGAGTGGAGACATCACCGTACCCATTGATACTGCGTCATCAGTCACATGATGGCTTGGTCCAAACACTTCTGGTTGCGTATGATACGGCTTCAGCTTCTTTCGCTTTCGCAACTCTAGCTCCAGCGATACTGCAAACGACGTCATTCCGCGGCGAATTGTGCAAAGCGCGCTGACGTCCGCCCCGCGCTGGAGCAGGAGATCCACCATTATGTCGCACTTTGAACGAATCGCGAAGAACAATGGTGTTTCTCCCGCGGTCGGATGCATACTCACGTTCACGTTTGCGTTCGCTGAGACCAGCATTTTCGCGCACGCACTATGTCCACCGAGCGCGGCAAAATGAAGTGGGGAGAACGAACAGGACCGCAAGAAGTAATCTCGGTCCGGCTGGGTCTCCAACAGCAGATCTAAAAGCGAGAGATGGCCGTACCATGCCGCACACGCAAGCGGAGACTCGCCGTTGAGCTCGTTTGCCAAGTTCACATTCGCCCCCAGCTCAATCAGAGTGCGAACGAGCGCGAGTTGTGCCGATGCATCTTTGAACTCTCCATTTCCCTTGCGCAGATCACTCGCTGAAGCACACACGCGCTTGCATTCCTGAAGAAGCACTGTTTCTCCTGTCTTGTGATGCACCGCGTTGATCTCAAAGTGAAAGCTGATGACCAAGCGACGGCAAAGCTCGACAGCGATGCTCACATTCTCGGATGCGATGCTTGCTGCCAGATGGAGCAAAGGCGAGCGATGCTTCTTTACTCGGTTCTCTGCATCACTCTTATTGTTTTCGTTCCATCCACGGACTCCTTGAAGAGACAGAACTAACTCGAGAATGCGCACACAGGCACTGAAACTCTCGAGACGGTCTCTGCGTCGCAAGAGAAGTAACTCGAGTGGGGCTTGAATATCAAAAGCAGCTTCCAAAACAGGGCGTCGTGAGGCAGCATTCTTCAACCACTCACGAATCCCAGATACACTTGGGTTGACCCTTGCTCGTTGAAAGAAGGCAGGAGGTTTCCAGAACACACCAAACAGGGCGCTGGCTTCTTCTCTTTGTTCGACTTGGTATGTGACTCGCGATATCCACGGGTGCGCTCCAGTCTCGATCAAATCAAAACATGTGGCTTCGTGCGCGTGGATGCACGAGTAATGAAGTGCGGTGTAACCATGGATATCTTGAATGTCCACGACTGTTACTGCATGTTTCTCTCCGTCATATTCGTCGGATCGCTCCCGAATCGCAGTAAGTAAATCTCTAGCTATGGCCCAATGCTTTCCCTCGACTGCAAGATGTAAGGCGGTCTTCCCAGACACATCTTGGAAGCCAAGCGTGCCTGGAAACGCGAACATGAGGCACTTGGCAATCCGCTCGTAGCCTTTTGTTGCTGCTATATGAAGCGGGATCTGCTGTCGCTGGTCACGCACGTATCCGTCTGCGCCAACTTTCAGCAAGAGATCAACGATCGCGCTGTGCCCAAGCTCCGTCGCCTCATGCAGCGCAGTCCGTCCCAGTGTATCCATTTGATCATTGATGTACTGCTGAACTGGTCGCTTCTCGAGATCAATCAGTCTCTGCACTCGTAGCAGATTTCCGTTTCTGCATGCGCCAAACATGTCGCCGTACACTTGCTTCTCCATACTCAGACAGCTCCCTCGATCATAAATGTCCTTCACTGCGAGCTCGCTAGCAGGATACTGATCCCATAGCAAGTCGATCACTTGCCGAAGCTTCGGATACTTTAGGTGAGTGACGTAGTAATCGTTACCCTTTTCGATGCCGTCATGGGTGATGCGTTGGGCGAAGCTTCGAGGAGCTACGCCACCTTCAGTGCGCAGATGCGTTCGGCGATAAAGCAGCTCTCGAGATGCAGTCTCCAACGCGCAAAACAGCGGCGATTTTCCTTCGTTGTTGTGCTGCCAGGCGATCGCGCCGTCTCGTAGGAGGAGGCTCACTTCCCGCAAGTTTCCTTTGCGAGCTGCGTGGTGCAGTGCGGTGTCGCCTCGATGGTCTCCCACATTCAGTAGCACACGGGCAGAGAGCAGCAGCTCCATAATGTTGCTGTGTCCGAACTCTGCTGCATCATGAAGCATCGTGCGGCCGAACACGTCTCGGCGGTTCAGAGCGATCGCATCCTGCATCTTGGAGCTTCCGATATGATGGTAGAGAGCCTCGTAATTGCTCTCGCTTGTGCTGAGATCATACTCGAACTCCGACAGGTACGCTGGGCTCACTTGGAATATTTGCTTCTCGTTCCCGACCATTTGGATTTCTTCTTGTTGACTCGGAAAGGTACAGCTCGCATCAACGCTCTCTTTCGAGCAAACAGACTCCAGCTCCTCGATTGGGCGAATGATCAAAACTGGAAACACCTCGACTTCGTCGCTCTCAAGGCAAATGTTGGACAAAGCAATAAACTGTCCAAGGTCGACGCGCGTTGTGCCAAACTGGCAGGCAGGTGGCTTCAGCACCACGTGGTCGCTCAGCAGCTTCACGGTCAGCTTCTGCGCATTCACAACAGGAAGCGGGTGATGCCGAGACGGAATGTACCACTCGTACTTGAAGTACTTGCGCTTTTTCGGACGCTTTCGTTTCTTGGGTACTGTGCACACCACTCGCGACGGCAAGACATTGTCTTCTTCGATGTGCACCAGCACAGTTCTTGCTGGCGCGAGGGTTTTGACCTGAGGGCTGCTCATTGGTACCTCACACGCGCTCCGATAGTTGTTCTCCTTCTGAGAGTCTTCGTCTTCTTGTGACTCTGGACTCTTCTTTTTCAAATCAAGGTATTCTGACCGCTGCTGAGCTTCCATCGCAATCATGCGGCACTTCCACTGGATACGCTGCTGTCGTTTCTTCTTCTCGCTCTCGCGTTCACTAGCCGATAATGGGAAGGCGCGCTTAGAGGAGTTCGATGTTCTGGCCGCTGCTCTCAAGTCAGCTCTTGACTCGGTCACGCCATCTAGACCGTCGTATCGCTTTGCATTGATATGGTCGTCCGTGATAGGTGAGATTAACTCTCCGTGATGGCTCTTCACAACGAGCGTGCCCTCTCGGGGACGGGCTACTGTTCGCAAGAGCTTTTGCAGCTCGCGCTTGCTCTTCGTCTCGATCGACGACTGATCGTACACCCACTCGCCACTCCAGTTCGTGGCAACTCGCCACCGCAGGTACGAGCGCAGCGCATTCGTCTTGCCGCTCGTGCTGACGCGGAACACATGATGCTTATACACAGGGCTGACCTCTTGAACGCGCTTCTTGTACCGTGGCAGTGTGTTCCCCATGTATCGAAACTCAAATTGATTCCCGCCGGCCGGCTGCTCCAGCCTGCGATTGCTCGCCACGGCGTGAGTGCGCAGCCCCGGCGACCCGCGCAACGCGAACGGCACGGCTGACCATGCGAGGCGGTCCGCCTCCCACACCCGCTTCACCTCTCGCCCGTGGCACAGGAAAGCGTAGTCGGTCGGCACGCGAAACACTTGCGCGTGGACCATTTCACGCACTGTCTGGAGCGACGCTGTGCGCATCTGATGCTCGCTGCTGAACTCAACCGCGCCGATAAACTCCGTGTCCTTCTCGAGCATTATGTACAACTTGGGTTTCCCTTCTCCCGTGCAAAGCTTCACGTAGTGCGCCGCATGCTTGTTGCGGAGCATGAAGTTGCAGAGGTCGGCCTTGGCGACCTTCCCGTCTACGACAATTCCGGACCGCAAGACGTCGTTCACGAAGACCATCGCCGCGTGCGCGTCTAGCTCCACGTCGTACGCGAAGATCTTGATGATCGCCCTGCTGACCGTGCCGATCACTGCAGATATACCAACCACCCAGCCAGTACTGTATCAATATCTCTATCTTTCTCCTTCGCTCTGTCGTGATCGCAATATGTCCGACGCACGCATGACGACGTCCACGGCGGAGAGCACGCCAGTGCCGGCCACGTCCGCGACATCGAAGATCGCGTCGAACCGCGCGCGCGTGCTGGGCGCCTGGCACACGAGTGCGAGCGCTACGAGCACCTCGGCAGCATCTACCATGCTCTGCACGCGCGTGGGCGACGGCAGACGAGGCAGGAAGAGCGCGAGCAGCTCGCGCACGAACGCGGCGTCGCGCACTCCCAGCAGCGCCCCAAGCTGCCGCGCGTCCACGCACGAGCGTCGCGTGAGCGCGCGGTAGCGCACCAGCGCCAGCTGCGTCACGTGCGACAAGTGCCACGCGCGCACGCGTCGCTGCAGGAACGGCACCAGGCGCAGCTCCGCGCGCGCCTGAGGCAGCGGTCGCGAGCTGCGCAGCCCCATGATTACTATCGAAAATGATAGTGACCTTGAAAGATACGAGGATACCGAGAACAAAGTGGTGTGTGGGACACAACTAGTTGGCCCGTCATCTGCTTCACACTACACTGCACTCCGCTATGCCGCCGTAGCCTCTGTCACCTTGGCCGAGCGTCATATACGCACTGGACCAATCCTTCTGGACGATGACCAAGTCGGATGATGTTCGCGATGGAACTCAACAGGTATGTCGTCGACACGGAGACAGAACATCAGGATGTCGATCGCTGCGGAGACGTTGCAGTCCCAGACGCGGCGATGGCATTGGCCGTCGTTGCAAACGCACAGGGTTCTAGGTTTCTCGCCGTTCGTCGTTGTGCGGAGTCCGTCCAGCTCTTGTTACACATCTAACAACAGGATCCTGGGCTTTGGCAGCGACAAGTGTGCAAGTTCAAAATGAGGCCTCACTTCAAGCGATCTTCGCAGTCCGTAGTAGATCTCGCACTCGTGTAGTCATCCGCTCGCAGCCGTACTTGACAGTGCTCCAGTTCTACTGTAGCAAGATATGAGTACCGTGCAGCGAATCCCGATCGTTTGAGGCATGATCTTGCAAGGCTATTTGCATCTCGACCAGCGCAGCCTTCCTGGTGCATTTGCAATAGTCAAAAGCAAAGCACTGCTGTTACCGAGGGTGATTGAAGAACGAACGCATGTCGGCGCGCATGTTCGCGCTCTGGTGGCTGCTGCTACTACTCTTGCATGCCGTGACTGCAGTTTTCTTCGGCGCCAGTGCGCTATTCTACTACTGGATCGAGGGCAAGTCCGTCGATTACCTTCTTCAGTTCTACGAGATCGGCATAGAGAGCAAGGCGTACACGACTGTCGCATTTCTGCTAGCGCTTGTGGCACTCCCGCACGTCGTGATGATCGTCAAGATGCTCGTCGCCTCGCTTGCTGGCCGCTCACTTGCGTTTACGTTCCCCCGGCGCAAAGCGCAGAACAAGTCCAAGAACAAAGCACCAGCATGGCACAGCCGCATTTTACCGAAGAGTGCGAGGCTGGTGCGCTGGCATCGTGCTGTCTTCGGCCGCACTGGACTTCTCGGCGTCGATGGCCAGTATTTTTACGCGATCATGTTCCTGCGCGAGCTTCTCGAGCTGATCCTCCAAACCATCCAGGCGTACCGCATGAGTTGCTACCTGCCGCAAATGGTGCCCGTTCGTTTCTACGTGAGCCTGCTCGTGCTCAACTGCTGGGCCACGCCGATCATCTACATTTGGGTGAAGAAGAACGAGTCGTTGAAGCGAATGCTGTGCCTAATCTGCGACTGCGCGCTCGACTTTGCGGCGTCTGTGATCATTCCCTGCGCGATCCTCGCGTCGTACGCGAAGCAACTCGTACCAGAATGGCAGGGATTTGATCCCGTGCTGTGGTTTGACAAAGTCTGGCTTGCGCATGTCAAGAATGAGTTCCAGATCCTCCTCGTGGTCTCTTGGCGCGACATGGTCATGCGGCTCGTATTCTCGGTCGGCATGCTTGTCGCGATGAGCGACATCAAGGATCTCCTTGAAGGAAACAAGATGCTGATTGCAAGAAACAAAGTCGACCCACTCAGGACGACTGGTATCGGTCCAACTGTTTTCGAGATCGCATCATCAAAGCCAAGCGAGGTATCGAAGCAGAGAGCTGAAAGCTGGTCGCGACCAAGTGGGCGGGTCTCGTCGATCCAGTTGCTTGTGCGAACCGCAACAGCAGAGTTCCTCGCCTCCAAGTACGGCCGCTATGCTGCGTTAGCCGCACATGGCTTGCTGTTTCTGTGGGGAGGTATTGTCCTTGGGTTTCATCTCTCGGCCGAGATGTATCCTTCGGTTCCCCAGTGCATCTTCCAGGTGCGACCATGGACGAAATCTATGGCGTCGTGCGTGTTGATTGATCTCAACTGCCACACGCTTGGGATCAACGGGACACGAAAGCAAATAGATGCTGCGCTAAATATTCTTGACCCCGACATGATCGAGGATGTATTGATTCGACACTGCAACGCGCTCGAGGTGCCGACGGTGCTGCAGAAGTTCTCGGTGCTCAAAACACTCAAGATCTACAATTCTACAATTGCCGCTTGGGACAGCAGTGCTGCGCTCACGAATGCCAGCCACCCACTCCTGGAGTCGTTGTACTTTGCTCGTGTGAACATGTCGGGCGGTGAGCTTCCACCTGGGCTGCTCTCACCTGATTTCCCTCCTGGCGTCACCGACATCCAGCTCTGCTCAACGAACCTGCGTTCACTGCCAGACGATCTCGATACTAAATGGCCTCATTTGTTCAGCTTATACATGGAACTCGGCAAGCTCACAGAAGTACCGGCAGCAGCGGTGCGCATGCGACCGATTCACTTTTCGCTCTATGGGAATTTGATCCGCGAGTTGCCAAGCGAGATCTTCGAGATGGAAGGGACAATGTTGCTTCATATCGGAGAAATGTCCATATCATCGCTCCCAGAGAAGGTGACAACCGTGTCCAGCACAATCTCCTTTATCTACATGACAGAGACGCAAATTTCGTTTTTTCCTGACTGGTTCGACGGATTTGTATCGAGATGGTTGGACGAGGGAGCGTGGTGGCCGCTGAGTGTGGGACTCACGCCATACTGCGAGCAACGGGAGGAGATTCAGAGTGGAGAGCGGGTCGAGTTTTCGGCCCAATATGATTTGAGCGCGTTCGCATCTACACCGCCGTCGGTCCTCATGAATGCGTCGTTGGAGAGTCTAGAGGCGCTCAGCACCATCGTCAGCTGCGATCAATCGGTTACTCTGTCTTACTATTACTTGGAAGGAGACGACAACATGTACGGAATTGGAAGGGCTGAATGACAACCGCGAGGGGTAGCAGCTCTGGCTATCGATCTTGCTGAAATCTGGTGGATCGTGATGAAGTCGCTCTCGTCAAACGTATTTTACTGCTAGCACTGCAAATATCCTGCTGGTCACTATGCCTGAATATATGAATCTGACTGGGTCACAACACGAACCAGTCAGCAGCATATAAATCACGTGATTTTTTCTCATACATTTCATTTTTTGATCAAGCGCAACATGTCTGCCCGGCTGCTCTACGTGCTGTCGCCAGCGAAGACGCTCGACATGGCACGCGCCGCCACAAGTCGCTGCAGCCAGCCGGCGTTGCTCAGCGACGCGCACTTACTGGTACCAACCGCATTCTGCGTCTTTTGCAGCAGAGCGAGAGAGAAAGAGAGAGAGAGAGAAGGGAGAAGCTGATACTGCTTCTGAATGTATTAACTAGGTTGAGCAGCTCCGAAAGCTCTCGCAGACACAGATCAAGAGCTTGCTGGGTGTCAGCGACACACTCGCGAAGCTCAACCGCCAGCGGTGCGTGTAGGAGTTTGGAACCGCTCCCAGTAGCCATAGCAGAGAGATTTCTGACGGCACCGTCGACTTGTGATGGCTTGCGAACATACCTTCAGATTCCAGGACTTCGATGCAAAGCTGGTGGAGGACGAGAAGCTAACCCCGAACGACCATAAGAAGCAGGCAGCGCTGGCGTTTAACGGACCCGCATATCAAGGTTGGCAGACCGTTGTATGAAGTCTGAGGATGTGGAGAGAGAATGACGAAACAATTTGCTGAACCAGGACTTGCGGCACACGAGCTGACGGACATGGAGCTCGCGTACGCACAGGACCATCTGCGCATCCTGTGCGGCCTCTATGGTGCGTAGTGCTGCTGCAGTGTCTGCAGATGCTACGATGGAATATGAATGGTTGGGTGAGACGGTCCTTTGTCGGCTCTTCTGCCCTAGGAATTCTGCGTCCCCTCGACCTGATCCAAGCATACAGGCTTGAGATGGGACAAAAGTTTGCCAATTCACGCGGAAAAGACTTGTACGCGTTCTGGGGCTCGACGCTCGCCAAGGAGGTCAATCAGTACTTTGCCAGCGTCGACAGCAAATCCGAGCAGAAGGTGCTGGTGAATCTTGCGTCGCAGGAATATTTCAAGAGCATTCAGCTGGACGCGCTCGACGAAGACATCCAGGTGATCGACTGTGTCTTCCAGGACGACGGGAAGGTCAAGTCGGTATATGCCAAGCGCGCGCGCGGTCTCATGTGCCGGTTTCTGATCCAGAACCGTGTTGACTCGCTCGAAGCCATCAAGACATTCGACTTGGAGGGATACGTTTTTACTGCGAAAGCGTCAAGCGAGACCACATTCGTGTTCAATCGCACGGCGGCGAAGCAAAAGGAAGTGCTCAAGGAGATCCAGGCGAAAGCCAAGCTCGCGAAGGCAGCAGCTGCCGAGAAATCTCTTCAAGCGGCGAGTGAGGTCGAAGAAGTCATCCAAGCTGATCTGGTCGAATCGAACGGCAGGCTGCCCACGCGGGCGTCACTGAGAAAGAAGCGCAAGACTGCGTGAGTCGTGAGGCGTTCTGCGCTTTTTGCAGCGGATAGATATGTGGAACGCCCAGAACACGGTCGAGAAGTATGTACTTGAAGCCGCTTTGCCTTGGTTAAATAACGAACGTCACGTCTCAAAGTTGCTGAAGTTGGCCTGCCAGCCGTAGATGAGGCCGATGAAGAGGAAGACCGCGGTCAGCACCGCACTGATCATTGACGTGAACGCGTACACCGTCGATATCGCCAGACAGGCGATCGGGAAGAGCAGCGCCAGGATCATTAGTGCAGCGTGTGCGTCACCACACAGCTTCGTCGGTCGCGGCAACTCCTTCCTCTTGAACCGCAGTCGGATCGCTGCGAGGACGAGCATGAGACTGCCGAGCCCACCGAGTGCGTTCGCGATCCGAGCCATGTCGTCGCACTCGAGATTTACCATGATGAGCATCACTGGCAGGCTGATGAAGATGGCGCTCTGGGGGTTTGCCTGCACCGCCATGTTGTTGCTGTGGGGAGGGGGATTAGTAGAAGTCAGTAAAGGCGTCAGGTCGTCAGCAGACACCAATAGAGGAAGTACTCACATGCCAACGCCCACGGGTCCGAACCGCTTTGCCACCATCCCCGTTGCGAGAAACGCGCTCGAGAGCAAGCTCATGAGGTATAGCCCAACGGCGCTGCACACCAGCAGCACGCCAGCGAACACGTGCATGGCTGTGCCGCCGAACGAAATGAACATGTCGGCGACGGAGTTGTCCTTCCATTCGGTCCACTTGGGGTCGCTGGTGGCCACCGCCACGGCCATCGGAACCAAGTACGTGAGCGGGACGAGCGCGACCGAGAAGCACATCACGCGGCGATACGTCTTCGCGGGGTTTTGCACTTCCGTCGCGAACACCGAAAGGTTGTGGAACCCGTGGTAGCTCCACGTGAGGTTGCTCAGGAAAGTGCCGACGTCAACGTGAATGGTGCGTGAACTCTCCGCAGAGGATGGCGACGGAGCGGCAAAGAGGCGCGAGAAGCTGCCGTCCGCGTACCGAACCTCCACGAGATCACCCCAGGCGCGCGCGACGGCCACCCCGCTGATCACTTGTGCCTGCCGAAAGAGAGAATGAGTTCAGAGTGAAACGCTGCTCAGCTGAATTCCCAGTTGACCAACGCGAGACCCCTACGAGATATATTCCGAGCACTCCGATGAAGAGCACCGAGACGATCTGCCCGACGCGTCGGAGACTGCAGAAGCCGGGAAGCGCGAGCACAATCGGGAGTCCCTGGCGCAGAATCTCCGCCGCCGTCGACCGGTCCGGGCTGCTACCCGCGAAGAACTCGACAGTGAGCGACGAGATGAGCGCACAGTTGACGCAGTTGGCGACCCACGTCCAGTAGCCCGCCTGGAAGCCGAAGTGCGGCCCGAACGCGAGCGCGATCCAGTACGCCTGGCCACCTAACGTTGAATCAGAAGCCTATTACTCTAGTACAGGAATCCCACCATACGACAGCCTCTCCGTCTGCTACCTGCTTCGGGAATCGCGGATACGAGCTCCGTGACGACGAAGCACATCGGGACGAAGAAAAGCACGGGGAATGCAAGCAGCGCGGCGAAGCCGACCGCGGGGCCGCTCGCTGCCCATATCGTTCGCGTGAGTGTGACGCTTCTTCTTCTTCTTCTTCTTCTTCTTCTTCTCTCTCTCT
>JAASFW010000367.1:0-21249 GCA_023334005.1 Globisporangium orthogonon | reverse complement strand
GGCTGCTTCCTCGGTGGCGCATGCCGCTACTGCAAGACCAAGGAGACGCCTCAAGCAGGTCACTTCTTGGCTTGTTCGAACTTCATCTCAGCAACTTCGGCTCCGGTGACTTCGTCTCCGGTACCTTCGCCATCAGCGACTTCCGCTCCCGTGACTTCCCCTCCTCCTCAACCTACGTCTGCCCTAGACACCACCTCAGCGCCTGTCACTTTGGCACCTGTCACTTCAGCTCCGACAACCCCATCTCCAGCTGTGCCTACGCCGCCTTCAACAGTTCCAGTCGGGATGTGTGCTGATACAGTACCGGAGGGCGACAAAGCTGTCGGCATCTCAGCGGTGTCGGATCCATCGTGTAGGAACGGCGGTTTGGGCTGCTTCCTCGGTGGCGCATGCCGCTACTGCAAGACCAAGGAGACGCCTCAAGCAGGTCACTTCTTGGCTTGTTCGAACTTCATCGCAGCAACCTTGTCTCCGTCTACTGCTACTGTTCTCCCCATACCTCCCCCTCCGACTGCAGAACCAGCAGTAGCAGTTCCAACGACTCCCGTGACCGTAGTAACGCAGATTCCATCGTCGATCCCATCAATTCTTACGCCTCTGACATCCGTTCCTGAGACTTTCACACCCCAGACCCCACCATCAACGATGGCTGCACCAGCTCCGACTACAGATATGCCAATCGGAGATCAGTTAAGCATTGGGGATATCGAGTGCGCGGAGAAGGCATCCCCAGGCGATCTCCAAAACGGGATTAAGGTCATCACAGACATCAGTTGTGCGCACACTCCGATTGTTGGATGCTTCAAGGAGATATGCCGCTTCTGCAAGATGCGAGACACAGCTGCGTCCGTCAACTTCCTACCGTGCCCGGAGACAGTCGCACCCCCGATGTCAGCACCGCAGTCAGTCGCGACGCCATCACCGCAGTCAGTCGCGACGTCATCACCCCAACCAATCTCTACGCCGACAACTGTGGTTCCAGCCCCAGGATCTGTGTCAATTGGCACACCCACCCAAGTACCAGTGTCGTTGGCGACTCCTGTGGCGACTCCTGCGCCGTATACTGGCAAGCTTTGCACCGTTGTCGCGTCACCCGGCGACTCCCTCGTCGGTATCAAAGTAATCACTGACCCAAGTTGTCAGACGGAGGCGAAGGTTGGGTGTTTTGAAAGCGTGTGTCGCTTCTGCAAGACCGAGTCTACTATCCAGTCAAACCATCTTCTTGATTGCCCGGTGGATGCCATTCCGTCGGGACCATTGCCGCCAGCGACTGTGTCAACAACCGCACCGACGACAAGGCCAACAGCAGAACCAACAACTGCACCGACGACAGAACCAACAGCCGCATCAACAGTTATGCCAACAATCGCACCGACGACAGGGCCAGCGACTGCGCCAACAACCGCGCAGACGACGGAACCAATAACTGCTCCATCTCCAGCCCCTGGTGGTGGCGCTGTCTCTCCAGTCAGCACTCCAGTGTCAACAACTGCGGCTCCGGCTCCAGTTGCCACGGCTGCTCTAAGCGACCAAATCATCCCCCAAGCGTGCAATAGGGTTGTTTCGCCCGGTGATGCAATGCAAGGCATCGCCGTGGTCACAGATGTCTCCTGCTCATTCAACCCTGGAGTCGGCTGCACAGAGGACTTTTGTCGTTTCTGCAAGACAAAGGATACGCCAGCGTCAGCGCATCTGAACCAGTGCAGAGACTTTGCAACGATCCCAACGACAGTGAAGACTCCAACAGCTAACATCTGTTCGAGCACGATCCAGCCATCACAAGCCTTGAGTGGCATCTGGGCCAATGTCCAGTGTAGCGAATGGTACCGCGACGAGTGTGTTAAGGTGACGTGTCCACTCTGCAAGTTCTTTGAGACCGCGATGTCGGCGGATCTCCCTGTGTGCGTCACGCCACCAACGGCACCTGCTGTGCCGTCTCCGATGCCTGGCGCACCAGCCACAAACCTGTGCACAGATGCAATCCTGAAAGAAGAGCAACCGAGCTACGGTATCTGGATGATGTGGGACTACACTTGCACAGTCAGTCAGTCTGACTGTGTCTCCAACTGCCGCTACTGCAAGTTCGGTGAGAGCCCGCAGTCAGCAGCGCTCAAAACATGCAGCTCCCTTCAGCCACTGCCGCCTGTGCCAGTGTTCGTGCCACCACCTGCAGAAGCAGTTAGTCCACCCACACCAAGCGCAAACCAGTGCTCAGGATCGATGGTACAGCAGGACGTAAACAATGGCATATGGAGAAACGCCCAGTGTTACGAGACCGACTCGGCCGGTGCCTGCACCTCCGTTGTATGCTCACCGTGCTCGTTCTTCGATACGGAGGCGTCGTTCAGGTTCCCGGACTGCATCAATGATATCACCCCGTACTGGTCTTCGTCGTCGGCGATTAACTTACAGACGGTGCTCAACAGCAGAGATTCGCCGTCTATGGTGACAGTTGGAAAGCTGTCGCCGATTGAGATTGCGATCGGTATCACTGCTATTGTGGTCATCGTCGCGCTTCTTGTCGTTGTGGTGTACGGCGCGAGGCGGAATTTGAAGCGCGCAATGAATGCTAGCAGTAGCAGTAGACGCAACGTCCCACCCGGTGAATCGACCACTCCATCACTTCTGACGATCGTGAAAAGTGATGACCTCGAGAAGCAGTCCCAGTCAGGCAGTGCTCGCCCTCGCACGATGAAGACCCCACGAACCCCATTGACCGCGTAACAAGAGAAAGATAGGAACGAATGGAAATGGAGGCTGCTTCATCTACTGCAAGTGATTGATCGGTCGGCCTGGTTTTCGTCGCCTTCGCTACTTCTTGTCAGCATGACCAGTCGTTGCTTCATCTGTTGCGTTCCTTTGTTTGCACTTTGATCGCGCTGGTAGTGAAGTTTGTAGGTTGTGCTTGAGCTCGCCTTCTCTACCCATGTGGTGAGCATGATGTGGATGTTTCGATAGCGAAGAAGTTCTTGGCTGTATGCTTACAGCTACTGCTCGCCGGCAAGCTGTACTTCGGTCTGCAGCTGGATCGTGCGCGCCAGCTTCATCCCTGCGATCACGAAGATAGCGATGACCCCGACTGCTGCAGTTAGCAGAATCGCGTACTCAATCACGGTGAGTGTATCTCCGTCTTTCACGACTTCGCCATCTCGTGGTTGGCGCTCTTGGTGCGCCTGCTGAAATCGGTTGGCATTTGTCGCTTGCTCCATGCGTACCAGTACCTCGCCGCTGTCGATCGAGACAGGATCATCGCATGGCGGGTAGTTCGCCGAAGCAAGAGTCTCAAAGTACTTGCAGTAGTCGCACCGCGTCTCGAGGCAAGCAGCATCACTCCCGCTGTTTGACGATTTTGAGCATGTGAGTCTCATCCAAACGCCGCTGGTCACTTTGTCTTGCGAAAGTGTGCTGGAGCAAGCATTCGCGGGTGGTGTAGCTGGAAGAACGAGCTGGACAGAGGTTGGTGCTGCCGCAGCCGCCACAGCAGCGAGTACAGTGGAGCAGGTACGGTACTTTGTTGAAGCACTCGACTCAGCGAACTTGCACAAACGACAGTAGTTGTTGCAATCGTTCGTACTAGCGTCTGCGTCACGCGGACATGCCGGGTCAAACACAGACCAGATCCCTGTCGAGGCGATCGAGTTCGTGATGAGTGCATTGGAGCAGCAGTCAGCAGGCGGCGGATACGCGATACTGTTCGCCGCAGGGACAGGAGTCGCTGGTGCTGGCGGAGGAAACGATACACTGGCAAGACTGCTGCATGCGAGCAGGTGGTTGGATTGCGCGGTACTTCTGGTCTTGCAATAGCGGCAGACGCTGGTGCTTCCAACGCAGCCGACACCGCCCGTAGACTTGCACGAAGCATCCGTGATCACTGCGATCCCAGCGTCTGCATCGCCTTTTGCGACAACCAATGAACACAATTCTTGAGGAGCCATTGGTGCAGTCGAAGGCGATGCTGCTATCGATACTGGCGCTGGACTTGGTTTTGTGGCGATTGTAGGTGTTGGGTTTGGCGACATACTTGGCGATGACGTTATGGTCATGATGAGCGCGCAGCTGAGGAAGACGTCTGACTGAGGTGTGTCACGGACTCTGCAGAATCGACAAAAGGCGTTGATACATCCCAGGCCGCCAATGTTACACGACGCGTCAGTGACGATGCCGATCCCAACTGATGCGTCTCCAGCGGAAACTTGAATGGTGCAGGCTGTGACACTCGACGTCCCACCGATTGGCACCGGGGGAGTTGTTATCGGCGGTGCCGCTATGACTGGAGGCGGAGCGACAGTCGGAGCAGTAGTCGGAGTTTGCGTCTGCACAGCGACTGGAGCAAACGCGACACAGTCGATCAGGTGCTGCGACTGAGGGGTGCTTCTCGTCTTGCAGTAGCGACAAACCGAGCTCCCCAAACAGCCGACCCCACTGCTTGTCTTGCAAGAGGTATCTGTGGTCATCGCGATGCCGACACCTGCGTCTCCCGGCGATGCGATGAGCGAGCACGTTTCGCTAACTGTAGTGTCAATTGACTGCGCCTTCGCGCTGAAGACGAGCATGATGGTGACAAGAAACCGCACATAGCGGGGCGCCGCCAGCGGTGCCTTTGCGCCGCAGAGTCTTGCCATTGTCTGGTGCGCCGTGCTGTGAGCGCAACTTGAGCGTCGCTTGTCGTATGCGCCGAATGCACCAAGCCCACTCCGGCCAAGCGAAACCGGTGTCGCTTTGGACTCGAAAACCTCAGCGAGTGCTGGGCAGGCGCTGGGCACGAAGCACCCGATCTCACTCTCCACGCTTGCGTTGCGCACCGCAGCCCGTTCGGAGTGTACGTGGCAAATGCGCCCCCGGTGTGGACGACCGCGCGGAAGCTCTCCCTCTGTATCGGACCCGCACCATGCTTGTGCGCACTGTCAAAGAATCGAAGGGGTCGCAGCGGATCTGGAGCTGTCTGTGCGGAAGAACCGTAAGCTGCAATACGACGTACCAAGGAGCCCGGTCCTTCACAAGCGCGGCTAGCTCGAGTGCGTCCGCGACGATGCGTCTCACGAACGTCCTCGAGCAGCAGCAGTAGTAGTAGTAGTAGCAGCAGCAGCAGCAGCAGCAGCAGCAGAAGAAGAAGAAGAAGAAGAAGAAGAAGAAGAAGAAGAAGAAGAGTGCATTGCTGGTGCACGATGCATGCCACTAGCGCGGTGTCTGACTGGCGTGCGTGTCCGCTCGGCATTCGAAGCTCCCGTGCCACTCTCCCAAAGCGAGCACACCAGGCGTTGGTCAGCTCCTCGAAGCGTGCCTGGTAGCCCGCGCGCTTGCTGTGCGTCTCGGCGAGCTCCGGCCCCGCCTCCGTGCTGCCCGCGAAGCCTCGCGCTGTCCGCCGGCCGCGTCTGCGCCACGAAGGCGCTCGCCTCCGCGGCCGCCGGATCAGCGGCCTGCGGCCTTTCAGGATCGCCGCCTCGTTGCAAATGCCCAGCTGGTGGTTCAGGACATCGCAGCACTGGTCCGCACTACCGTCGGCGAAACACAAACAGTGCGCGTGGGCGTTTTCGAACTTAACCGCGCATCGAGCTCACTCTTGCCACGTGTAGTACATGCAATACGCTTGTGTATTTCCAGTTCGGCGTCGTCACACACACATACCCACACCCACACACCCGCACGCACAAGCCCCGTCATGCAGGCGCTCAAGAGGCTCGCGTTCGCGGCCGTCGCGCTGCTGGCCGCCGCGGCGGGCGAGCTGCTGCGCGAAGTGTCGTTCGAGAAGCCGTTCGAGCTCATGAACCCCGACGGGCAGCGCATCGTGGGGCTCAACTGGGACATGGGCGGCGCCACGGCCGTGAACCGGCACTTCATCCGGCTGACGCCCGACCGGCAGAGCCGCCGGGGCTTCGTCTGGAGCAAGCGCAAGATCGAGTCCCGCGAGTTCTCGATCGTGCTCACGTTCCGCATCTCGGGCCAGGCCAAGTCCTGGTTCGGCGATGGGCTCGCGCTCTGGGTCACGACGTCGCAGCAACACGTGGACGGCGACAACCACGGCTTCCGGGGCGACTTCCACGGCCTTGGCGTGCTCTTCGACACGTTCGTCAACTCGGAGCACCCGGGCGGCCACCAGGACGTGACGCTCTTCGTGAACGACGGCTCCAAGAGCCTCGACCAGCTCAACGACGAGCAGAAGGTTGGGTGCATGGCGCCGGGCATCCGCTACCACGAGCGCAACGCCGGCTTCAGTCCGTCGCTCAACATGTCGCGCGCCAAGATTCAGTTCAAGGACAACTACGTCGCGATTCTCGTGGACGCCAAGAACACGGGCGACTGGGTGCACTGCTACAGCGGTCACGTGAACCTCGACGCGAACTGGGTCAACGACGCCACGATCGGCCTCACGGCGTCCACTGGTGGGCTCGCGGATAACCACGACATTATCGCGCTCAAGGTCTACGAGTACGTCGGCGTGCGGTATTGGAGGGATTCTTTTCTCTTATGGCTGGGAGCTCACTGTTTATGGTACTGGCAGTGACGTTGGCGACATGGGGATCGAGGAGGCCGACCAGAAGGTGAAGAACGCGACGCTGCACGACCTGGACGAGAGTCTGAGCACTGGTGACAACGATGAGAAGCTGCGGCTGCTTAAGCGCAAGTACGAGCAGCTCATCGAGGACTTCGAGCACCAGTTCACAGGTGAGTCAGTCAGTCGAAGGTTCTGGGGATCATATGAGGTCCTGGTGTGTGTGTGTAGGGGGGGGGGATCCGAATCCGATTGGTTTATACTGATAACACAACTCGCTTCCTGTCCCTGCAGCGCTGAAGGAGTCGACGGAGAACACGATCAAGAAGCTGCGTGAGCAGGAGGAGGAGGACACGCGCCGCATTGCGGAGCTCGAGTCGTGGATCAGCTCGCGGACGATGGAGCGCATCGCGACGACGACGACCGCGATCCGCGACCAGGTCGAGGAGCGCCTGACGCAGGAGGTGCAGGAGTCGGCGAAGAAGGCCGGCGGATGGAAGACGCCCTTCTTCGTGCTTGTGCTCGTGCTCGGCGGTGTCGTCGCCGTGGGCTACAAGAAGTACCAGGACCTGCGCAAGTCGCACCTGCTCTAAGAGCAGTCTTCTCCCAACTGCACCTTTCTGTACAAGCGTGTGTCGTGGGGTGCGTGTAGCGTTGGCGCGGGTCGTATTGGCGTGAGAGGTGAGCGCGAGGAAGGGCCACAGCGCGTATAGGTTCAGGAGAAAGAAGAGACGACGATGTGAGCACCTGCCTGGCGCGACGACGCCCGCTTCCTTGGACACAAACGTGTATGAAGAGGATTTGTGCATCTATCTCTATGATACAACCAGGCTACGACACGGGCTGCACGAGTAGCCGCGCCGCCGAATCGCCTTCCGCGTCGAGGAGCTCGTCCTCCAGTCGGTGCTGCTCGTCCTGCACGTGCTCGCACACGCGGCAGATGCAGTAGGCGTCGTATGGCACCTGCCACGGCGCCGGCAGGAAGGCGCCGTAGTGGCAGCGCAGGGCGAACCAGGACTTGAACACCGGGTGCTTGGGGTTGATGTTGTCGCGGTGCGCAAGGAAAAGCAGCACGACCGGCGCGAGCAGCGGCGGCTGCACGTCCGCGAGCCGGCGCTCGGAAAGCACATACCAGATCGCGGCCACGAGCAGCTCCGCGGCGAACTCCCGCGACCGTCCGCGCAGCAGCAACAGGTCGGCCAGGTAGTGTCCCAGGCGCACCTTCTCGAGCGCGAGCGGCGCGTCGAGCGCGTGGATCTTGTTCTGCAGCAGCCCGAGCGTCGTGGGCGCCATGACGCGGAAGTTGAGCTCCCGCAGCACCTCGGTCTCGACTTGGAGGATCTGCTCCCATGTCCACTGCGAAGGATCAGGAGTCAGTCAAACCAATCGAAGCCTCCATCCACACTGCACTAACAGCTTCGGATGCGTACGTTGCCCGAGTGGCGGCGTTGCTGCAGCATGCGCTTGACCGCCTTGTCGCCGATCGTCGCCGGCGTCTCCACGAACTTGACCGCGATCCACAGGCAGCTGCCAACGCCACCCCAGTCAGTTCCCATCCATCCCATATATCCTCCAGCGCAGCTGAGAACAAACGTACGCGATACCGAGCGTCTCGAGGCGTGCGGCCGCCACCCGCCGCCGCGCAAGGAACCGGTCGAGCACGTCCACGCACACGTGCAGCGTCTCGCGCGTCAGACCGAGCGCCGACGCGATCGTCAGCAGCGCTGCCACGATCTCATCTCGGTGCTGCAGGGTCGCGATCGCGCCCTCCACGTCCTCCTCCTCCTCTTCTGCTGGCGTCTCCGCCGTCGGCTTCCCAACGACTGTGCGGCGCAGCTTCGTCACCGCCTTGCAGGACGCGGAAGGCGGCAGCGGCCGCTGGCGCTTGCGTGAGAGCTGGTGCTGGTGCGCGTTGGCCATCATTCAGAAAGTGAACTCGATTCTGCAGCGTATGATGGCGCGACGGCGCGACCGCGCCGCGCCAAGTTGTGCAGCTGCATACGTATGAGTAGGGCGGGCAAGACTGTTTCTATGGTTTCTATTTGTTCGCGCGCTGCTGGCAGCACTGGGTTCGCCAGCGACATTCTGATTGGCTGCATTGGGCTGAAACTGGAGCTTCTGATCTCCGGTATGTTTTAGAACTGGCCAATCAATGGCAGGGTGAGTCGTCGCTGATTGGCGGAATACCGTAGTACCTGCTAAGATGTGAGACTAGAATGACCTGTCTTTTGTATGTTTCGAAATCGGTCTTCTTGTCAATTGTTGTGAATAAGAATCGCACGATTCGAGGGGCGATAATGCGAGATATAGAGGGAATGTGGCATACAAAGGGAGCGCGGTTGGCTCGAACAGCTCCAAGCGAGCATCAACAGCGCCACCAAGCGCAAAGTCAAACGTCACCTGACCACCGCTTCCTTGCCACCGCCTCCAGCAGCAGCAGCGATGGGCGCCGCGAAGCCCTCGAAGAAGCAGCGCGGCAAGAAGAACGCGGCGAAGGCCACGAAGGTCAAGAAGGCGAGCGCTGGCGCCGCCGGTGGCTCGAGTAAGACCCACGTCAAGTTCGACGACGACGGCGAGCAGGTGCGCAAGGCGCCGCCCAAAAAGCGCGCGCGCGCGGATCCAGTGGACGCGAAGCAGGGCACTGCCGCGAAGGAAGGTGGCGGCCGCTCGGACCGCTCGCCTGAGGCAATCCAGCAGGCGCGGTACTACCTGGAGCAGTGGCGGCGCCGCAACGAGCCGACTCCCGAGGGCGAGCTGCCTTGGAAGTTCAAGGTGCGCGCTCTCGTAGAGTGTCTGTCTCTGGGTGTAAAGTGCTCACCTGCTGCATCTCTCTCTCTCTGTCTCGCTCTCTCTGTGTTATGGAGTAGAAAATGAAGCAGATGTGGATTCTCCAGTGGATGTATGAAGCGGACGTCGTGCCCAAGTCCATGTTCGCGATCGTGCTCGACTATCTCAACGGCATCGAGGGCCAGGCGCGACAGGTCGGCTCTGCTCTTAGGCCTTGGTTGTAGCGTTGCTACAGGTACTGACAGTGGTTGTATGAATATGTGTGTTCGACTGGGTGCTGCAGCGGGTGCTGGAGGCAGCTCACACGATCATCGACGCTGGCGTGCCCGAGAAGACAAGCGCAAGCGAGGAAGACGAGGATCTGCCCACAAGACTCGCGCGCCGGAAATACAAGCGCGCGCTGCAGATCGCGGAGCGCCTTGCCCAATAGAGGATTAGAGGATCTGACGTCAACTGGACTACCAGGCTACAGCTTGGTAGTCTCATTGGTGTAGGCGACTCAAATTCGCGTTCTAACCGGGACACTTGGAATCAGTGCTTGGTGTACTCCTGTCCTACTCCTCGAACCCGCGCAGCTTGTTCATGATCGCCGCGTGAAACTCGTCGCATGGCACTAACGGCTCGTCGGTGCCGCTCAGCGAAAGGATATCGTCGTTGAAGCGGCTGCGCACAAACCACTTGCCGGAGCTTTCGTTCTGCAGAAGCTCGAGCGCGACCGCAGACGAGTAGTCCGGCCACCACTTCTGGTCATTTGCGAGCGACGCGCTGATCGCATGCAGCACAGACAGGATTGAGATGTCGTGGCCGCTGTACACGATGAGCTGTCTCTGGTCGCTCATGCCTGCGATCACTCGCTGCATCTGTAAACCAAAGATCAGCCAGTGTGAGTGATGAAAGACTCTGTTGTCTCTGCCTCAGCTAGGCCCACACTCACCTCTGCGAGCACGTTCTGCATGAGGCGTCCGACGACCAGCTGCAGAATGCGCGTGTTCGAGTAGAACTGGTGGAAGCGGAAGCTGAGGTGATCCAGCGTTGCCTCGCAATGCACTTCCGTGCCAGGGATTAACGGCACACCGTGCGCGTTGCGGCACACAAAGTAGTCTGCCGTTGTCATCCACGTAAAGGGTTCGCTCCCAGCGACACCCGGATTCGCGAAGATTGGTAGCAGACGCATGAGCTCCTGCTTGCGAAGCGCCATCTCGTGCTCTCGGAACGCAAGCTCCTCGCTCTCTGTCTCAAGCGCCGCCTTGAGCATCATGATCTCCGGAAACGATGCGTACGCTGCGCATCCAGGTCGAAGACATGCGTGCCAAGTACTTTCGTCAGCATCGACCTCATCACTCTGTGATCATATCCCCCCACGTACTGTTGATCATATCCCGCTCCGATGGCAACACGTGCACACGCGGCGAGAGTCGTCGATCGTCGCCAAGCAGTCCGCGCAGCAGCGCTTGCGCACTCAGCTGCGTGCGTGTGTACGTGTTGCTCATGACGCACACGTCGTCATCAACGAGCGCCTCGAAATGGAATGCTTCACTCGCGCCTAGCGCACGCTGCCCGCACTCCATCAGCGCTCGATTTCACTGTCCTGTTTATCAGCAACAAGTGCAGGCTGGCTCGCTACCAACCAGCTTGGCGCCGCGCGCGTGCATCTGTTCAATGCCCGTGGCCGTGAGGTACCCGAACGGCCGCGTCTGCAGCGCCGCGCGTGTTGGCTCAGCCAAGCTCACCACTTGGAACGCATCCCGCAGTCGCACGAGCTGTTCCGGTAGCGGTAGCTTGGGCTCCCAGCGTCGCGCCTCTTCCTCCTGCTCGGCCCCCGCGCCGCCGCGGAACACGTTGCGCAGCGGCGTGCGGTCGCCGTGGCGGTGCACGACCTGCAGCTGGCGGAGTCGCATGAGCTTTGGGTTCTTTGCTATGTGCCGTGCGCTTGCTTGATTGATTGACAAAACAAGTACTGGTCTCCCTCGCGATACTGACGTGGCAGTGAGACGGGGTGAGCCGCGTCGTTTCGAGAGCCTGTGGTCCTAAATGTAGCCAAGCTGCCATTCGCCATGGACGCGCCGCTGACGTCGACGTCGACGTCGACGCGCGCGAGCGCCACGCTGTCGATGAAGGACGCGCAGCGCTGCTTCGACAAGGTGTGCCGAAGAAACAGTACGAAATGCCGCGGCGCGCGCATGACAGAACACTGACGCGTCTCCCGACTGCCCAAACTCACATCACGCTAACAGGAGCGGCGCGCGCTCCTGCGCGACCTCGAGTCGCTGCGTCAGCAGCTCGTGCGCAAGGACGTGAGCGCTAACAAGAGTGCAGCTGTTGCCAGCGCGCACGCTGTACAGCTCAAGAAGGAGCTCGCGACGCTGCAGACTGCACTCGCGAGCGCCGAGGCCCAGCGCGCACGCAGCGAACAGCAGGTCGCGCACACGAGCTCGCTGCTTGAGGCCGCGCTCGACCAGCGACAGGAGGATCAGGACCGCATCACGCAGCTCTCACAGACACTGCGCGCGGCCGAGAAGAAGCACGAGGACGCGCTCGCGCTCGTGCGCAAGGAGGCGGCGGCAAGCGTCAGTGCCACGTATGAGGAGCGTAAAGCGCTGCGTGCGCGCGTTGAGCAATTGCGCTGCAAGCTGGAGAGCGAGCGCAAGGAGTGGCAGGGCGTAAAGCGTCCCATGGGCGAGGAGCTCGAGAAGTGTAAGGTGCGGCTGCAGCTACTGGAGAAAGAGCTCGGTGAAAGCCGCTATCGCGAGCACGCGAGCTTCCAACTTAAGGAGAAGATGAGCGGCGAGGTGACGGTGTGGAAGCGAAAGGTGGCAGATCTGTCGACTGCGCTGCAAGAGGCACTGCGTAGCCGCAGCGAACAGAAAGCCGAGCACTCGATGCTCGTGACGAAGATGAAGGAGAAGTGGCGAGAGGTGCTCGCGAATCACCAGCACACGAAGGAGCAGCTCATGATGCTCCAAGAGGACTACCACGGACTCTTTCACACAAGGGCCCTGGTATCGGAGCAGAACGAGCGTATGTACCAAAGCATGCGGCAGATGAAGCAGCGGCACGAGCAGATTCTGAAAGCGAGGGACGAGGAAGCCTGGGAACTCGAGAAGAAGCAGAAGAAGATCAGCACCACGTGCGCACAGTGCAAGAAGACCCCCGAGATGAAGCAGGAGGAGGAGGCGCGGAAGATGGACGCTGCGCGCGAACAGACCCGATTGCAAGTCGAGAAGGAGATGGAACTCGAGCGGTGGGACCGCTTCCAGGACCTGAACACCAAGTACATGGAGGTCTGCAAGCAGTACCAGCAATGCGCGAAGGAGCGCGACCAAGTGCAAGCGGATGCCAACAGTGTCGCTTCCAATCTGGGGGATCTGCAGCTCAAGGAGAAGAAGCTTGTGGACATGCTTGCGCGCGCCGAGCAGAGAGTTCAAGAGCTCGCAAGCAAGCGCGACGAGGACGCGAAGAACCTTGAGACAAGCAAGAAGACCATGCAGGAGCTCATGGAGAACCTCACGAACCTCACTGCTGTGGTGCGTTGTGACACTACCAAGAGGTATAACGCGAGAGGCTTGAGTGTGGCTGACAACGCTGCGCGTGTGCATGTATCGATGCAGACAGGAGATCAGAACAAGCAGCTGCAAGACCTGGAAGCAAGTCGCCGGGAAGAGGTGGGCAATACCTACGCCTCGTTGTTGCGCTCGTTGGCGGCGGCTTCGATACTAACTACGCCGTGCTCTTTGACTGTAGACCGAGCGCTTGACGCAAGTGATCAGCGAGCTTGAAGCAGAAAAAGCGAGTTTGCTGCAGGAGCGAGACGCACTGGTACAACAGCACGAGCAGGAAGTGGCGCAGCTCGAGACGCTGCAGAGGGAGAAGGCAAAGCACTGGAGTGAAATCGTCGAAGCACAACTTAGCGCCAATCTGCTCATTGAGGAGCAAGCGCACACGATCGACGATTTGCTCAAGACCAAGACGAGCGCGATATACGTCTCGCCATCCAAGGCGAAGCTTCAAGGCGCGTCCTCGGCCTCACCGGACTCGCAGTCTCCTGTGTCCTCGACGTCTTCGACGCCACCCGAGCACCGCCACCCGAGTCTTCGGAAATCTTCAGAGAATGCGGAAGAGTCCATGGAGTTTGTCCTCAAGCACGAGTGCGAGTCTTTGCGAGGAGAGGTGCGCGCGCTGCGAAGTAAATTCCAGCAAGAGCAAGAGGCGAGCCGAGCCGAAAGCGAGCGCAGAGTCAGCGAGCTCTTGCTGGAGATCAAGGCGATCCAGAGCGAACGGGCGAAGCTCAAGAGAAAAGTAGAGGACCAGGCGGTGACGATCCACGAGCTCACACTGCAGGAAGACAGCAGCAGTGACGACGAGAGCGAGCACGACGATGAAGCAGAGGATGAGGAGCAGATGCGAAGGGAGGCAGGCGAGTTCAGCAATGACGAGTACGAAGAACAGTCAAGCGATCTGGACCAGTACGGCGCACCTTCCAGAGCAAGTGCTTCAAACGGGGCTGTTTACAGTCATGAAGTGGACGATCTGCAGCGAAGAGCACGATCTGTCGCCCACCACGAGTACTCGGGTCGGAGGTGGCGACCAGCGGCAGTGTCGCCATCACCACACATAGTCGATCGACGAAGCATGAAGGTGTGTAGGCATACTGGTTGGACCCGTCGATGCCGTTGCCTGTTAAGAGTTTAGCTGACACTTTTGTCTTTTGTCTGGTGCGCCTCCAGCAACACCTTGCGTGCGACTTGTCTGCGATCGGTCCACCCGAAGACGAGGACGCACATCTAAGCGGAATGTCATTTCTCTCTTCCTAACCACTTCAAGCACGCTCCCCGCCCATCACTCGGGTACTCTTGGCTCTGCGAAGGACACCAGCCATCTTTGTGAACTCTAGGTATTGCCCATACAAACTACTTCAGACAGACCTCCAGCACCAAGACGGCAGTGAACATTACACCAAATGCTGGCTACAAAAGTTCCGAATCGCGTGCTCAAGTGCTCAGTACACGCGGGGATCGTGAGTCTTCTTCTCCCTCCTGCCGCTGCGGACGAGGTTCGAGAACTCGAGCTCGAAGATCGAGTCCCAAAGTTTGCCGGTGACGAACACGTGCTTGGAGACTGGGTGCAGCGCGATGCCATTCATGACGGCGTCGCGGCGCATGTTTGAGTGCAGCATCGCCGGCGTCTGCAGGTTCGAGACCATGTTCGCGAGCCAAGTGAGGTCGATGACCTCGAGCACGGCGCCGTCGGTCGCGTTGATGCGCAGGATGTGATTTTGAAACCAGACGTTCGCGAGAATCTCGTTCGCGCCCGGCACGAACTCGAGCTCGTTGATGTTCTCGAGCCGCTTGCCGCTTGCGCGCTCGTGCACGTCGATGGTGCGCACGGGACGAAAGTCCGCGCGCGGGTCGAAGAACTGGATCGTGGACGAGCCGTCGCTCACGATGAGTAGTTTACCGTCCGTGGTCATCCCCCAGCCTTCGCCCGTAGTTGTCTTGAGCGGATGCGTGCGCAGCAGCGCGAAGTCGTGCATCGACAGCTCGAGCACGACCTGGTCCTTGTACGTGAGCGCGTAGAGGCGGTCATCGACGCTCGCGACGCCCTCACCGAACATGTGCGCGTCGAAACGGAACTCGTTGAGCGGGCGCGCGCTGGTGGCATTGTCGCTTCCGCCATGGCCGCCATCCGTAGCAGCAGCAGCAGCAGCAGAAGTCCCTAACCGGTACTCGCGGATGAACGATTTCTCGCGCAGTCCTGTGGACTCGACGAGCGCGTCGCCGTGGAAGAAGAGCCCCTCGGTGAAGGCGCCGATGTCGTGCGCGTGGATGTCGACGAGCCACACGCGCGTGGGTTCAGGTTCCTCGGCGGCGGAAGTGAAGAGGGGGAAGCAGCAGCAGCAGACTGCGAGCGCCAAGGATGGCGTCCACATCGTGGCTTTTGCTGATGCTTGCTGGAACAAAGTATACTGGGTTTTGTATGGAAAAGTCGAGGTTTGGACAGTACTTGACCACTTGACTGTCAGAGGTGACTGTCAATGCAGACGCACTCTCTACATACATCTACGCCAGCTACCGACGCTCTCGCCACTGCCGAGATACATGGAACAACAGTGGGCTCCGAGCATTTGTTCGCTTGGAGGCAGAGCAGCAGGTGATCCATGTTCTCGGTGCCCCCCGCCGCCGATCGCAAAGCTCTCATCGACTCGGCATCTTAGCAAGTCAACCCTGTCCGATAAAAGGACCAGGGAGAACAAGGACAGGAGGAAGCGATGGCCAGTCTTTGGAGCGCGACAGGAGGTGATCAATGTGATTCTCCATCCGGTCGGGCCGTGCGTTGGTGCTGGCGTGGTGGTGAACAAGGTCCGCTCTTCACCAGGTGCTGACGTGGCTTTCTCCCTCTCTCTCTCTGTTTTGCCATCTCCGTGGACGAAGACAAGCAGACAGGCTTGATGCATGGCCGCAACAAACGCATTGGCCAGGCAAGGGAACGCGATGGCGCGAGGTGTCAACGACGTCCTCTCGAGATTGTTTGAGTGTCACTAATCTCCAACGTCTCGGTTCCTCGATTCCAGCTGCGATCAGCGCACCTTCCGCGTGTGAAAGACGCGTCACTCCTCACAACATTGGCAATCAACAATCGCGAACTCGAACTCGACGAAGCTCGACAGTTCTTCCTGTTTGACAAGGCGGGCGAACGACAACGACGACAAGGATCGCACCGAACGACGCAGCATAATACGTGCTGAAGATGAAGGTGTCGCTGCAAACTCCTATTGCGTTCGGTCGAGAGGTGTGGGGAGCGAGCGCAAGTGCTGCTGATGGATTGAGAAGACGCTGCCGGTGGTGCCGACGCCGTATGTCGCTGTTTCGGTAGGCAGCGTCGGCTCCAGAGTGTACAGCGCTTCAAGGAAATGCTTGGGGGCGGTCACAATGTCTGTGGTTCAGCTCTCACGATCCGTGAAGCATGAAGCAGACTGGAGAAATGGTCTACATATCTTGCGAGCACATACACTCTCTCTCACACACACGCAGGAAGAAGTGGCTGACGCCCATCCAGCCTGCGGCAGTTTTTGCTTGCCCAGATAGCGAGCGACTGTAGAAGCGCTCATGGGTGGTGAAGAAAACTGGAGCGAGTACTGTGTGGTGGTGGTGGTGGTGGTGGTGATTCACCACTGGTAAAGAATTGGTAGGAGCCTGCTGGGTAAGGCACCGACCGTGCACGTGCACACAAAGAAGATCGTCCAAGAAGAGCAACAAGCGATTCGGACCACGTTGCCGGCCCCACGCCCGCCGCTGCCGCAAAGTTACGCGGCTGCGCTCCCATCCTGCTGCCGTGCGCATGTTCGTTCGTCTCGCTTGGCGGACCAGACCCTCTTCAGTCGGCATGACCGCAACAGCGACGGCATCTCTCGGAGCTGCAGTGCTGTTCCGAGCCAAGCAAGTGCGACGACCAGCAGCTCGATTCACTTCGTCGTCCTTGATGCTTGGCTAACAGCTGGCGCAATCGCGTCTCATAGCCACGGCCCAAAAGTTCAGCAGCATACAAACGCCGCGTGTATCTCGATCCGATTTCACCCGCGCGTTTTCTTTTTGTTCCCAGCAATTGATAGAGCCAGGGGAATGAGTGACGTCGGTTGGGCCCCCACTGGCCACCACCACCACAGTCGCATCAACCAGAGGCTAGTTGGCAATTCGGCTCGGAGCGCGCACGTGACCTTCCCTCCTGCTCGCCCGCTCCCTCCCTCCGTCCCCCATGTCGCGCGAGCGCCAGAAGATGCAGCACGCCGGGCTGCTGCCGGCCGTGGACGCCGCCGCGCGCGACGACGAGCGCGACCACACGCCCGCGAACGCGCCGACGTTCGCCGACCTCTCGACGCCGTCGCCGAGCCACCGGCGCCCCGGACCGCCCATGAACCCCATGGCGGCTTCGCGCGTGCAGGTGGCGCAGGGCGGCGCCAGCAAGAGTAACTTCCTCAGCAGCGACCAGTTCCTCAGCATGAGCAGTACGCAGGTCAACATGGTCGGTGGCGGCGGCCCAGCGGACACCAAGAACGCGGCGCGTCGCCGCCGGCGCCCGAACGTGGACGCCATGCTGCGCTCGTCCGTGGTCAGCGACCGTCTCTCGCGCTTGTCGAGCATGTCATACAACCCATCGCTGAGCGGCCCGCAGGCGGCGAGCGACATCGTGTCGGTGCCGATCCTCGGTGACTGCGCGTTCGAGCAAAAGTACGCGATCGCCATCTCGCAGGACGAGCACGGCGAGTTCACGCCTATGGCCAAGCTCCAGGCGCTGCGCGACGTCATGGGCAGCATGACCAACAAGCAGGGCTACATCGACCGCGCAACATTCTCGCAGACGTTCGAGGTCGACGGCGACGAGTACGACGAGTACGACGGCACGGATGGTATGATCGACGGTAACGCGATCCTCATCGACGCCGTCATGAATCTCGACGTGGGCGTCGAGGAGAAGCTCAAGTTCATCTTCGAGACGCTCGACACGAACGGCCTAGGCTTCGTGACAGAGGACCAGGTCGTGCAGCTGCTCTCGTCCAACTTCTCGTCCGCCAAGATCGAGGTTGTCGGCACGGACTTCAAGACCGTCGCGACGCTCATGTTCCGCAAGGCGAACGTCAAGGACGGCACCATGTCGTACGACCAGTTCAAATACGTCTTCCACTCGTACGTCGGCGGCTCATACAACGTCAAGAAGGAGGAGGCAAGCAGCAACCTGCCCAAGCACCACTCGTCCATGCGCGCGCGCCCAGGCAAGAGCAAGTTCCACACGTGGTATGAGGCCAACCAGCTCCGTATCTGGTGGCTCCTTTTCTACTTCCTCTGCAACAACCTCGCGTTCTGGCTCAAGTTTTTCCACTACAAGGTGGACCCGGCACTCGGCTGGGGGCTGCGTATCGCGCGTGGCTGCGCGCAGGTGTGCATGCTCAACGCGCTCTTCGTACTCCTGCCCATGTGCCGTTCGATCACGCAGGTCATGAAGCGCAGCCACATCATGTGGAAGTACATCCCGTTCGACGACCACATCGAGTTCCACAAGATCTGCGGCACGACGCTGCTTGTCGCGGGGCTCATCCACACGTTCGCGCACGTGAGCAATGAGATCCACCTGTACCTGATCGCGACGCCCGACGAGATTGGGCGCTCGATCTTCATCGAGCGCAACGTGCCGGGCTTCGAGGACGGCATGCCGCCGCCGTTCACGACCATGCTGCAGGCGATTCCTGTGTGGACGGGCGTGCTGCTGCTGATTATCACCGCGATCTCGTTCCCGCTGGCCGCGATCCCCAAGTTCCGTCAGGGGCGCTTCAACCTCTTCTGGTACTCGCACATGCTCTTCGGGCCGTTCCTGATCATTCTGTGCTTCCACGGTGCGGCATCGTGGCTCGCGCACGCGTCGTCGTACTGGTGGGCCGGCCCGCCGTTCGCGATCTACCTCGTGGAGCGCCGCTTCCGGTACGCCAAGATGTTCGCTGCACCGGTGCGTATCATGGAGGCCGTGGAGCTCGACGGCACGTGCGCGCTCTTCATGGAGAAGCCGAAGCGCTTCGTGTACCGCCCGGGCATGTACCTGTACATCAACTGCCCGTCGATCTCGTCGCACGAGTGGCACCCGTTCACGATCTCGTCGGCGCCAGGCGACAACTATGTCAGCATTCACGTGCGCAAGGCGGGCGACTGGACCGGCGCCCTGCACCGTCTCATCGCCGACTGCCACGAGAACAAGACCGAGTACCCGGACGTGTACCTGGATGGCCCCGTGGGCGCGCCGACGCAGGACTACCACCGCTACAAGACGGTAATTTGCGTCGCTGGCGGCATCGGCGTGACGCCGTTCGCGTCGATCCTCAAGGACGTCGTGCACCTGTGGGAGGAGTACCGGTGCGTGAACTGCAAGCACGTGCGCCACCCGAGCACGTTCAAGATCCAGAAGCTCTACTTCCACTGGATCACGCGTGGGCAGGAGTCGCTCGGGTGGTTCGAGGACACGATGAACCAGATCTCCAACATGGACCGCGACAACGTCATTGAGGCACACCAGTACTTGAGCACCGTGAAAGGCGGCGAGAACACGTCGCAGCTCAAGATGTTCCAGCAGTTCGTGCACGACCAGACTGGCCAGGACTTTGTGTCCGGCCTGAAGGCTAAGCGCGGGCAGCTGACGCACTTTGGTCGTCCGGAGTGGGACCAGATCTTCCAGGAGGCGGCGGCGAAGCACCCGGGCGAGGAGATCGGCGTCTTCTTCTGCGGCCCGCACGCGCTCGAGAAAATCCTGGACGAGATGTGCAACAAGTACTCGTCGACGCAGCCCGGGGGCACGGTGTTCGACTACCACTCGGAGAAGTTTGCATAGAGCAGGCGACAAGTAGTCGAATGTCCGAGCGATGTGCAGAAATGCACTGTTGTGCCATCGATTGTTCAAGTCGAAGACAACGAGAAGCAGCAGCAGCAGCAGAGAAACCCGAGACAAGAAACAAAACCTCAAGACGGCTCCACGACGGCGACGATGGCCGCTGCGGACCACCATATGGTCTGCCTCCAGCGCTGTCGTCGTCCGCGTTTACTCCCCTCACCTCCATAGCCTGGTCGTATTCGTATAAAGTATGTGCATGTAGCTACGAGACAGTGGCTGACAATACACTCGTCGCTATTGGAAAGCGTCGACTGGCAGGCAGCCTTCGTTGTGTTTGTCGTCTTAGTTACACTTGCCTGCCCGAAGTCTCATCGAGCTATGATTGACTCTGTCATCCACGGGAGTCTTGCCATCACCAAGATCGATGCCACCTCAGTGTGAGCAGGTTGGAGCCCATGCTGTTAAGCTCAGGTATGCCCAGCTTCGAGGTTGAGCTCGCAAGCTAAGAGTTTCTATCCTTCCTTCAAGCTAATGGAGAACTGGGTCTCCTGTGTCCTCGCGATGAATACTCAAGCAAAGAAAGCGATAATGTGATGATGATGAATGAATGCATGATGAATGAATGCATGAAGCGCTAGAGCTCATCGTGCGAATCTCGGCATCCGCTCCTCCAGCTGCAGTGGCGAAGCAGAATCAACAGGAGGTCACTCTTCGCTGCGTTGGGCTGGGAGCAGCAACACGATACTCCTTTGATTCGTAGCCGAGGTGACAGGAGTCAGAGTCACTGGAACCAAGGCTGCTGGAGGAGAAACGATTGTCAGAGCCTAAGGCGCTGAAGCATAGTTCGAGCAAGCCACGAAATGTGATGCTTGAGGCGTTTCCTTGGTCTTGCAGTAGCGGCATGCACCATCAAGGAAGCAACCCAGGCCTCCATTCTTGCATGTTGGGTCCGCCACCGCCGAGATACCGACAGCTCTGTCACCCCCGGGCACCATATCGGAGCACCCGCCAATTATGGCAAAAGTGCCTGGCGCCAAAGTCGTGGGTGCTGCAGTGGCCGGGGCTGAAGTAGCCGGAGCTGAAGTAGCCGGAGAAGTCACCGGAGTCGAAGCAGCTGGAGAAGTCACGGGAGCGGAAGTAGTCGATGGTGAAGGTACTGGAGTCGAACTCGCTGAAGCATAGTTCGAGCAAGCCACAAGGTGACCAGCTTGAGGTGTGTCCTTGGTCTTGCAGTAGCGGCACGAGCCATCATTGAAGCAGCCCAGTCCCCCGTTCTTGCACGATGGATCCAAAAAAGCGGAGACACCGACTGCCTTGTCGCCTTCAGGCACCATATCAGCGCATATACCAACAAGAGCAGAAGTGGCTGGTGCCGAAGTCGAGGGAGCTAAGTTGACTGGAGCCGAAGAAACAGGAGTTGAGACATCCAACGGAGAAAACACCGTAGGCAAAGTCGCAGGAGCCAGAGTCGCTGATGGCGAAGGTACCGGAGACGAAGTCACCGGAGCCGAAGTTGCTGAGATGAAGTTCGAACAAGCCAAGAAGTGACCTGCTTGAGGCGTCTCCTTGGTCTTGCAGTAGCGGCATGCGCCACCGAGGAAGCAGCC